>JANJGN010001895.1:97500-100760 GCA_026770705.1 Isurus oxyrinchus
GTGTCTGTGTGTGTGTGTGAGAGACTGCGGTGTGTCTGTGTGTGTGAGAGAGACTGCGGTGTGTCTGTGTGTGTGTGTGTGTGTGTGTGTGTGTGTGTGTGAGAGAGAGACTGCGCTGTTTGTGTGTGTGTGAGAGACTGCGGTGTGTGTGTGTGAGAGACTGCGCTGTGTGTGTGTGTGTGTGTGTGTGAGAGACTGCGGTGCGTGTGTGTGTGTGTGTGTGTGAGAGACTGCGCTGTGTGTGTGTGTGTGTGAGAGAGACTGCGCTGTGTCTGTGTGTGAGAGACTGCGCTGTGTGTGTCTGTGTGTGAGAGACTGCGGTGCGTCTGTGTGTGTGAGAGACTGCGGTGTGTGTGTGTGTGTGTGTGTGTGTGTGTGTGAGAGACTGCGGTGTGTGTGTGTGTGTGAGAGACTGCGGTGCGTCTGTGTGTGTGAGAGACTGCGCTGTGTGTGTGTGTGCGCACGTACATCAGTGTGTTTGTCTCACCCAATACCTTTCTGACGACAATGCATGTGTTTCTCCATTTCTCTTTCACACACACACTCACCCTGTCCTCCTCTCTCTCCCCTCTCTCCCTCCCCCCTCTGCCTCTCTCACACTCTCTCCCTCCCCCTCTCCCTCTCACACACTCTCTCTCCTTCGGCCTCTCTCCCTCCCCCTCTGCCTCTCACACAATCTCTCTCCCTCTGCCTCTCACACACTCTCTCTCCCTCTGCCTCTCACACACTCTCTCTCTCCCTCTGCCTCTCACACTCTCTCTCTCCCTCTGCCTCTCACACACTCTCTCTCTCCCTCTGCCTCTCACACACTCTCTCTCTCCCTCTGCCTCTCACACACTCCCTCTCTCCCTCTGCCTCTCACACACTCCCTCTCTCCCTCTGCCTCTCACAACACTCCCTCTCTCCCTCTGCCTCTCACACACTCTCTCTCTCCCTCTGCCTCTCACACACTCTCTCCCTCTGCCTCTCACACACTCTCTCTCTCCCTCTGCCTCTCACACACTCTCTCTCTCCCTCTGCCTCTCACACACTCTCTCTCCCTCTGCCTCTCACACACTCTCTCTCTCCCACTGCCTCTCACACACTCTCTCTCCCTCTGCCTCTCACACACTCTCTCTCCCTCTGCCTCTCACACACTCTCTCTCCCTCTGCCTCTCACACACTCTCTATCCCTCCGCCTCTCACACACTCTCTCTCCCTCTGCCTCTCACACACCTCTCTCTCCCTCTGCCTCTCACACACTCCCTCTGCCACTCACACTCTCTCTCTCCCTCTGCCTCTCACACACACCCTCTGCCTCTCACACTCTCTCTCTCCCTCTGCCTCTCACACACTCTCTCTCCCTCTGCCTCTCACACACTCCCTCTGCCACTCACACACTCCCTCTGCCACTCACACACTCTCTCTCCCTCTGCCTCTCACACACTCCCTCTGCCTCTCACACTCTCTCTCTCCCTCTGCCTCTCACACACTCTCTCTCCCTCTGCCTCTCACACACTCCCTCTGCCACTCACACACTCTCTCTCCCTCTGCCTCTCACACACTCTCTCTCCCTCTGCCTCTCACACACTCTCTCTCCCTCTCCCTCTCACACACTCTCTCTCCCTCTGCCTCTCACACACTCTCTCTCCCTCTGCCTCTCACACACTCCCTCTGCCACTCACACACTCTCTCTCCCTCTGCCTCTCACACACTCCCTCTGCCTCTCACACTCTCTCTCTCCCTCTGCCTCTCACACACTCTCTCTCCCTCTGCCTCTCACACACTCCCTCTGCCTCTCACACACTCCCTCTGCCTCTGCCTCTCACACACTCCCTCTGCCTCTGCCTCTCACACACTCCCTCTGCCTCTCACACTCTCTCTCTCCCTCTGCCTCTCACACACTCTCTCTCCCTCTGCCTCTCACACACTCTCTCTCCCTCTGCCTCTCACACACTCTCTCTCCCTCTGCCTCTCACACACTCTCTCTCCCTCTGCCTCTCACACACTCTCTCCCTCTGCCTCTCACACACTCTCTCTCCCTCTGCCTCTCACACACTCTCTCTCCCTCTGCCTCTCACACACTCTCTCTCTCCCTCTCACACACTCTCTCCCTCTGCCTCTCACACACTCTCTCTCCCTCTGCCTCTCACACACTCTCTCTCCCTCCGCCTCTCACACACTCTCTCCCTCCGCCTCTCACACACACTCTCTCCCTCCGCCTCTCACACACTTTCTCTCCCTCCGCCTCTCACACACTCTCTCTCCCTCTGCCTCTCACACACTCTCTCTCCCTCTGCCTCTCACACACTCTCTCTCCCTCCGCCTCTCACACACTCTCTCTCCCTCCGCCTCTCACACACACTCTCTCCCTCCGCCTCTCATACACTCTCTCTCCCTCTGCCTCTCACACACTCTCTCTCCCTCTGCCTCTCACACTCTCTCTGCCCTCCGCCTCTCACACACTCTCTCTCCCTCCGCCTCTCACACACTCTCTCTCTCCCTCTCACACACTCTCTCCCTCTGCCTCTCACACACTCTCTCTCCCTCCGCCTCGCACACACTCTCTCTCCCTCCGCCTCTCACACACTCTCTCCCTCCGCCTCTCACACACTCTCTCCCTCCCCCTCCGCCTCTCACACACTCTCTCCCTCTCCCTCCGCCTCTCACACTCTCTCTCTCCTCCGCCTCTCACACACTCTCTCTCTCCCTCTCACACACTCTCTGTCTGCCTCTCACACACTCTCTCTCCCTCCGCCTCTCACACACTCTCTCTCCCTCCGCCTCTCACACACTCTCTCCCTCCCCCTCCGCCTCTCACACACTCTCTCCCTCTCCCTCTGCTCTCACACACTCTCTCCCTCTCCCTCTGCCTCTCACACACTCTCTCTCCCTCCGCCTCTCACACACTCTCTCTCCTCCGCCTCTCACACACTCTCTCTCCCTCCGCCTCTCACACACTCTCTCTCCCTCTGCCTCTCACACACTCTCTCTCCCTCTGCCTCTCACACACTCTCTCTCCCTCTGCCTCTCACACACTCTCTCTCCCTCTGCCTCTCACACACTCTCTCTCCCTCTGCCTCGCACACACTCTCTCTCCCTCTGCCTCGCACACACTCTCTCCCTCTGCCTCTCGCACACTCTCTCTCCCTCTGCCTCTCACACACTCTCTCTCCCTCTGCCTCTCACACACTCTCTCCCTCTGCCTCTCACACACTCTCTCTCCCTCTGCCTCTCACACACTCTCTCTCCCTCTGCCTCTCACACACTCTCTCTCCCTC
>JANJGN010001896.1:0-100646 GCA_026770705.1 Isurus oxyrinchus
CCCAAAGAGACTATGTCCCCAAACCCGCCACCCGACCCCCCATGTCCCCAATCCCGAAAGCTGACCCACGACCCACCCCGAGACTATGTCCCCAAACCCGCCACCTGACCCCCGAACCCCCCGACCACCCCGAGACTATGTCCCTAAACCCGCCACCCGACCCCCGACCCACCCCGAGACTATGTCCGCAAACCAGCCTCCCGACCCCCGAACACCCCGACCACCCCGAGACTATGTCCCCAAACCTGCCACCCGACCCTCGAACCCCCTAAGACTACGTCCCCAAACCCACCACCCGACATCCCGACCAACCGACCCCCCCGAGACTATGTCCACAAACCCACCACCCGACACCTAACCCCCCCCGATCCCCCTCGAGAATATATCCCCAAACCCGCCACCCGACTCCTGACACCCCCCGAGACTGTTTCCCCAAACCCCCACCTGAACCCCGACCCCCCGAGACTATGTCCCCAAACCCGCCACCCGAACCCCGATCCACCCCGAGACTATGTCCCCAAACCTGCTACCCGATTCCTGACACCCCCCGAGACTGTTTCCCCAAACCCGCCACCTGAACCTCGACCCCCCGAGACTATGTCCCCCAAACCCGCCACCTGAACCCCGACCCCCCCCGAGACAATGTCCGCAAACCTGCTACCCGACACCCGACCCCCACCGACCGCCCCCCGAGATTATGTCCCCAAACCCGACACCAGCCCCACCCGAGACTATGACCCCAAACCCGCCACCCGACCCCCGACACCCTGACCCACCCCGAGACTATGTCCCCAAATCCGCCTCCCGAACCCCGACCACCCCCGAGACTATGTCCCCAAACCCGCCACCCACCCCCACAACCCCCCCTGAGACTATGTCCCCAAACCCGCCACCTGACCCCCGACCCACCCCGAGACTATGTCCCCAAACCCGCCACCTGACCCCTGACCCCCCCGACCACCCCCGAGACTACGTCCCCAAACACGCCACCTGACAACCGACCCCACCGAACCCCCCGAGACTATGTCCCCAAACCCGCCACCCAACCCCCAACCGCCCCGACCCCCCCGAGACTATATCCCCAAACCCGCCACTAGATCCCCGACCCCCCCGAAACCCTGCGAGACTATGTCCCCAAACCTGCCACCCAACTCCGACCCCCCCGAGACTATGTCCCCCAATGCCGCCACCCCGACCCCCCCGAGACGATGTCCCCAAACCCACCACCCGACCCCCCCCGAGACTATGTTCCCAAACCCGCCACCCGACCCCTGACTCCCCCGGGACTATGTCCCCAAAACCGCCACATGACCCCCGAGCCCCCCGAGACGATGTCCAGAAACCCGCCAATCGATCCCCCCGAGACGATGTTCCCAAACCCGCCACCCCGACATCCGATCCCCCCGACCACCCCCGAGACTATGTCCCCAAACCCGCCATCCGACCCCCATGACCCCCCCGAGACTATGTGCCCAAACCCGTCACCCGCCCCACGACCCCCCCGACCACCCCCGAGACTATGTCCCCAAACCCGCCACCCGACAACCGACCCCACCGAACCCCCCGAGACTATGTCCCCAAACCCATCACCCGACACCCGACCCCCCGACCCCCCCGAGACTATGTCCCCAATCTCGCCACCTGTCTCCCGACCCCCCCGAGACTATGTCCCCAAACCCGCAACCCGACTCCCGACCCCCCTGACCCCCCTGACCCCCCGAGACTATGTCCCCAAACCTGCCACCCGACCCACGAACCCCCCCGACTCCCCCGAGACTATGTCCCCAAACACACCAACCGACCACCGACCCACCCCGAGACTGTCCCCAAACCCACCACCCCGACCCCCGACCCCCCGAGACTATGTCCCCAAACCCGCCACCCAACCCCCGACTCCCCCAGAGACTATGTCCCCAAACCCGCCACCTGACCCCCGACCCACCCCGAGACTATGTCCCCAAACCCGCCACCCGAATCCCGACCCATGCCGAGACTATGTCCCGAAACCCGCCACGCGACCCCCGACCCCCCCGACACCCCCGAGACTATTTCCCCAAACCCGCCACCCGACCGCCGACCCCCCCGACAACCTTCGAGACTATGTCCCCAAACCCGCCTCCCAAACCCTGACCTGCCCGAGACTATGTCCCCAAACCCGCCACCCGAACCCTGACTCACCCGACCCCCCCGAGACTGTGTCCCCCAACCCGCCAACCGACCCCCGACCCTCCCGACCACTCCGAGACTATGTCCCCAAACCTGCCACCCGACCCCCCCGAGAATATGTCCGCAAACCCGCCACCTGAACTGTGAACCCCCCCCGAGAATATGTCCCCAAACCCGCCACCCCGACCCCCGACCCCCCCGAGACTATGTCCCCAAACCTGCCATCCGATCTGGACCCACCCGACCCCCCCTAGACTTTGTCCCCAAACCGGCCACCCGACCCCGACCCCCCCGAAACCCCCTGAGACTCTGTCCCCAAACCCGCCACCCGACCCCCGACCCCCCCCGATACTATGTCCCCAAACCCGCCACCTGACCCAACCGACCCCCCCGAGACGATGTCCCCAAACCCGCCACCCCGACCCCCAACCCCCCTGACCCCCACCGAGCCTATGACCCCAAACCTGCCACCCAACCCACGACCCCCCCGAGACTACGTCCCTTAACCAGCCACTCGACAACCGACCCCCGAGACCCCCGCCGAGACTATGTCCCCAAACCCGCCTCCCGACCCCCGACTCCCCCGACCCCCCCTGAGACTATGTCCCCAAACCCGGCACCCGACCCCCGACCGCCCCGAGAATATGTCCCCAAACACGCCACCCGACCCCCAAGCCCTCCGACCCCCCCAAGACTTTGTCCCCAAACCCGCCACCTGACCCCCGACCCCCCTGAACCCACCGAGACTATGTACCCAAACCCGCAACCCGACCTCTGACCCCCCCGACTCCCCCCGAGTCTATGTCCACAAACCCGCCACCCGACCCCCCGACCACCCCGAGACTATGTCCCCAAACCCACTTCCCGACCCATGACACCCCCGACACCCCCAAGACTATGCCCCAAATCCGCCACCTGACCTCCGAACCCCCCGACCCCCCCGAGACTATGTACCTATACCCGCCACCCGACCAGCGACCCCCCCAACCCCCCAAGAGACTATGTCCCCAAACCCGCCAACCGACCACCAAACCCCCCGACCCCCCCGGGACAATGTCCCCAAACCCGACACCCGACCCCTGACCCACCCGAGACTATGACCCCAAAGTCGCCAACCGACCCCCCCGACCCCCGAGACTATGTCCCCAAACCCGCCACCCGACCACCGACCCCCCTGACCCCCCCGAGACTATGTCCCCAAACCCGTCACCCCGCCCCACGACACCCCCGACCCCCCCGAGACTATGTCCCCAAACCCGCCACCTGACAACCGACCCCACCGAACCCCCCGAGACTATGTCCCCAAACCCGCCACCCAACCCCCAACCGCCCCGACCCCCCCGAGACTATATCCCCAAACCCGCCACTAGATCCCCGACCCCCCCGAAACCCTGCGAGACTATGTCCCCAAACCTGCCACCCGACTCCGACCCCCCCCGAGACTATGTCCCCAATGCCGCCACCCGACCCCCCCCGAGACGATGTCCCCAAACCCACCACCCGACCCCCCCGAGACTATGTTCCCAAACCCGCCACCCGACCCCTGACTCCCCCGGGACTATGTCCCCAAAACCGCCACATGACCCCCGAGCCCCCCGAGACGATGTCCAGAAACCCGCCAATCGATCCCCCCGAGACGATGTTCCCAAACCCGCCACCCGACATCCGATCCCCCCGACCACCCCCGAGACTATGTCCCCAAACCCGCCATCCGACCCCCATGACCCCCCCGAGACTATGTGCCCAAACCCGTCACCCGCCCCACGACCCCCCCCGACCACCCCCGAGACTATGTCCCCAAACCCGCCACCCGACAACCGACCCCACCGAACCCCCCGAGACTATGTCCCCAAACCCATCACCCGACACCCGACCCCCCGACCCCCCCGAGACTATGTCCCCAATCTCGCCACCTGTCTCCCGACCCCCCCGAGACTATGTCCCCAAACCCGCAACCCGACTCCCGACCCCCCTGACCCCCCTGACCCCCCGAGACTATGTCCCCAAACCTGCCACCCCGACCCACGAACCCCCCCGACTCCCCCGAGACTATGTCCCCAAACACACCAACCGACCACCGACCCACCCCGAGACTGTCCCCAAACCCACCACCCGACCCCCGACCCCCCCGAGACTATGTCCCCAAACCCGCCACCCAACCCCCGACTCCCCCAGAGACTATGTCCCCAAACCCGCCACCTGACCCCCGACCCACCCCGAGACTATGTCCCCAAACCCGCCACCCGAATCCCGACCCATGCCGAGACTATGTCCCGAAACCCGCCACGCGACCCCCGACCCCCCCGACACCCCCGAGACTATTTCCCCAAACCCGCCACCCGACCGCCGACCCCCCCGACAACCTTCGAGACTATGTCCCCAAACCCGCCTCCCAAACCCTGACCTGCCCGAGACTATGTCCCCAAACCCGCCACCCCGAACCCTGACTCACCCGACCCCCCCGAGACTGTGTCCCCAACCCGCCAACCGACCCCCGACCCTCCCGACCACTCCGAGGACTATGTCCCCAAACCTGCCACCCCGACCCCCCCGAGAATATGTCCGCAAACCCGCCACCTGAACTGTGAACCCCCCCGAGAATATGTCCCCAAACCCGCCACCCGACCCCCGACCCCCCCCGAGACTATGTCCCCAAACCCGCCACCCCGACCCCCGACCCCCCCGATACTATGTCCCCAAACCCGCCACCCGACCCCCGACCCCCCCCGAGACTATGTCCCCAAACCTGCCACCCGATCTGGACCCACCCGACCCCCCCTAGACTTTGTCCCCAAACCGGCCACCCGACCCCGACCCCCCCGAAACCCCCTGAGACTCTGTCCCCAAACCCGCCACCCCGACCCCCGACCCCCCCGATACTATGTCCCCAAACCCGCCACCTGACCCAACCGACCCCCCCGAGACGATGTCCCCAAACCCGCCACCCGACCCCCAACCCCCCTGACCCCCACCGAGCCTATGACCCCAAACCTGCCACCCAACCCACGACCCCCCGAGACTACGTCCCTTAACCAGCCACTCGACAACCGACCCCCGAGACCCCCGCCGAGACTATGTCCCCAAACCCGCCTCCCGACCCCCGACTCCCCCGACCCCCCCTGAGACTATGTCCCCAAACCCGGCACCCGACCCCCGACCGCCCCGAGAATATGTCCCCAAACACGCCACCCCGACCCCCAAGCCCTCCGACCCCCCCAAGACTTTGTCCCCAAACCCGCCACCTGACCCCCGACCCCCCTGAACCCACCGAGACTATGTACCCAAAACCCGCAACCCGACCTCTGACCCCCCCGACTCCCCCCGAGTCTATGTCCACAAACCCGCCACCCCCGAGTCTATGTCCACAAACCCGCCACCCGACCCCCCGACCACCCCGAGACTATGTCCCCAAACCCACTTCCCGACCCATGACACCCCCGACACCCCCAAGACTATGCCCCCAAATCCGCCACCTGACCTCCGAACCCCCCGACCCCCCCGAGACTATGTACCTATACCCGCCACCCGACCAGCGACCCCCCCAACCCCCCAAGAGACTATGTCCCCAAACCCGCCAACCGACCACCAAACCCCCCGACCCCCCCGGGACAATGTCCCCAAACCCGACACCCGACCCCTGACCCACCCGAGACTATGACCCCAAAGTCGCCAACCGACCCCCCCGACCCCCGAGACTATGTCCCCAAACCCGCCACCCGACCACCGACCCCCCTGACCCCCCCGAGACTATGTCCCCAAACCCGTCACCCCCGCCCCACGACACCCCCGACCCCCCCGAGACTATGTCCCCAAACCCGCCACCTGACAACCGACCCCACCGAACCCCCCGAGACTATGTCCCCAAACCCGCCACCCAACCCCCAACCGCCCCGACCCCCCCGAGACTATATCCCCAAACCCGCCACTAGATCCCCGACCCCCCCGAAACCCTGCGAGACTATGTCCCCAAACCTGCCACCCGACTCCGACCCCTCCGAGACTATGTCCCCATTCCCGCCACCCGACCCCCCCGAGACTATGTTCCCAAACCCGCCACCCGACCCCCGACCCCACCGACTCCCCCCGAGACTATGTCCTCAAACCCACCACCGGAACCCCGACCCATCCCGAGACTATATCCCCAAAACCGACCCCCCGAGACTATGTCCCAAAACCCGCCACTCGACCCCCGACCCCCCCGACCCCCCCGAGACTATGTCCCCAAATCCGCCACCCGACCTCCGACTCCCGACCCCCCCGAGAATATGTCCCCAAACCCGCCACCCGACCCCCAAGCCCTCCGACCCCCCCAAGACTTTGTCCCCAAACCCGCCACCTGACCCCCGACTCCCCTGAACCCACCGAGACTATGTACCCAAACCGGCAACCCGACCCCCCGACTCCCCCCGAGTCTATGTCCACAAACCCGCCACCCGACCCCCCGACCACCCCGAGACTATGTCCCCAAACCCACTACCCGACCCCCGACACCCCCAAGACTATGCCCCCAAATCCGCCACCTGACCTCCGAACCCCCCGACCCCCCCGAGACTATGTACCTATACCCGCCACCCGACCAGCGACCCCCCCGACCCCCCAAGAGACTATGTCCCCAAACCCGCCAACCGACCACCAAACCCCCCGACCCCCCCGGGACTATGTCCCCAAACCCGCCACCCGACCCCCGACCCACCCGAGACTATGACCCCAAAGTCGCCAACCGACCCCCCCGACCCCCGAGACTATGTCCCCAAACCCGCCACCCGACCACCGACCCCCCTGACCCCCCCGAGACTATGTCCCCAAACCCGTCACCCGCCCCACGACACCCCCGACCCCCCCGAGACTATGTCCCCAAACCCGCCACCCAACCCCCAACCGCCCCGACCCCCCCGAGACTATATCCCCAAACCCGCCACTAGATCCCCGACCCCCCCGAAACCCTGCGAGACTATGTCCCCAAACCTGCCACCTGACTCCGACCCCCCCGAGACGATGTCCCCAAACCCACCACCCGACCCCCCCGAGACTATTTTCCCAAACCCGCCACCCGACCCCTGACCCTCCGGGACTATGTCCCCAAAACCGCCACATGACCCCCGAGCCCCCGAGACGATGTCCAGAAACCCGCCAATCGATCCCCCCGAGACGATGTTCCCAAACCCGCCACCCGACATCCGATCCCCCCGACCACCCCCGAGACTATGTCCCCAAACCCGCCATCCGACCCCCATGACCCCCCCGAGACTATGTGCCCAAACCCGTCACCCGCCCCACGACCCCCCCGACCACCCCCGAGACTATGTCCCCAAACCCGCCACCCGACAACCGACCCCACCGAACCCCCCGAGACTATGTCCCCAAACCCATCACCCGACACCCGACCCCCCGACCCCCCCGAGACTATGCCCCCAATCTCGCCACCTGTCTCCCGACCCCCCGAGACTATGTCCCCAAACCCGCAACCCGACTCCCGACCCCCCTGAACCCCCGAGACTATGTCCCCAAACCTGCCACCCGACCCACGACCCCCCCCCGACTCCCCCGAGACTATGTCCCCAAACACACCAACCGACCACCGACCCACCCCGAGACTGTCCCCAAACCCACCATATGACCCCCGACCCCCGAGACTATGTCGCTTAACCCGCCAACCGACCACTGACCCCCCAGACCCCCCCGAGACTGTGTCCCCAAACCCGCCTCCCGCCCCCCGACCCCCCCCGCCCCCCCGAGACTATGTCCCCAAACCCGCCACCCGACCCCCGACTCCCCCAGAGACTATGTCCCCAAACCCGCCACCTGACCCCCGACCCACCCCGAGACTATGTCCCCAAACCCGCCACCCGAATCCCGACCCATGCCGAGACTATGTCCCGAAACCCGCCACGCGACCCCCGACCCCCCCGACACCCCCGAGACTATGTCCCCAAACCCGCCACCCCGACCGCCGACCCCCCCGACAACCTTCGAGACTATGTCCCCAAACCCCGACCCCGCCCGAGACTATGTCCCCAAACCCGCCACCCGACCCCCGACTCACCCGACCCCCCCGAGACTGTGTCCCCCAACCCGCCAACCGACCCCCGACCCTCCCGACCACTCCGAGACTATGTCCCCAAACCTGCCACCCGACCCCCCCGAGAATATGTCCGCAAACCCGCCACCTGAACTGTGAACCCCCCCCGAGTATATGTCCCCAAACCCGCCACTCGATCCCCGACCTCCCCGAAACCGCGCGAGACTATGTCCCCTAACCCGCCACCCGACTCCGACCCCCCCGAGACTATGTCCCCCATGCCGCCACCCGACCCCCCCGAGACTATGTCCCCAAACCCACCACACGACCCCCCCGAGACTATGTCCCCAAACCCGCCACTCGATCCCGACCCCCGCCGAGAATATGTTCCCAAACCCGACCACCGAACCACCGAGACTTTGTCCCCAAACCCGCCACCCGACCCCCGACCCCCCCGAGACAATGTCCCCAAACCCACCACCCAACCCCCAACCGCCCCGAACCACCGCAGACTATGTCCCCAAATGCGCCACCAGACCCCCGACACCCCCGACACCCCCAAGACTATTTTCCCAAACCAGCCACCCGACTCCGACCCCCCCGAGACTATGTCCCCAAACCCACTACCCGACCCCCGACCACCCCCGACACCCCCAAGACTATGCCCCCAAATCCGCCACCTGACCTCCGAACCCCCCGACCCCCCCGAGACTATGTACCTATACCCGCCACCCGACCCCCCCGAGACTATGTTCCCAAACCCGCCACCCGACCCCCGACCCCCCCGACTCCCCCCGAGACTATGTCCTCAAACCCACCACCCGAACCCCGACCCATCCCGAGACTATATCCCCAAAACCGACCCCCCCGAGACTATGTCCCAAAACCCGCCACCCGACCCCCGACCCCCCCGACCCCCCCGAGACTATGTCCCCAAATCCGCCACCCGACCTCCGACTCCCGACCCCCCCGAGAATATGTCCCCAAACACGCCACCCCGACCCCCAAGCCCTCCGACCCCCCCAAGACTTTGTCCCCAAACCCGCCACCTGACCCCCGACCCCCCTGAACCCACCGAGACTATGTACCCAAACCCGCAACCCGACCTCCGACCCCCCGACTCCCCCCGAGTCTATGTCCACAAACCCGCCACCCGACCCCCCGACCGCCCCGAGACTATGTCCCCAAACCCACTATCCGACCCCCGACACCCCCGACACCCCCAAGACTATGCCCCCAAATCCGCCACCTGACCTCCGAACCCCCCGACCCCCCCGAGACTATGTACCTATACCCGCCACCCGACCAGCGACCCCCCGACCCCCCAAGAGACTATGTCCCCAAACCCGCCAACCGACCACCAAACCCCCCGACCCCCCCGGGACTATGTCCCCAAACCCGCCACCCGACCCCCGACCCACCCGAGACTATGACCCCAAAGTCGCCAACCGACCCCCCCGACCCCCGAGACTATGTCCCCAAACCCACCACCCGACCACCGACCCCCCTGACCCCCCCGAGACTATGTCCCCAAACCCGTCACCCGCCCCACGACACCCCCGACCCCCCCGAGACTATGTCCCCAAACACGCCACCTGACAACCGACCCCACCGAACCCCCCGAGACTATGTCCCCAAACCCGCCACCCAACCCCCAACCGCCCCGACCCCCCCGAGACTATATCCCCAAACCCGCCACTAGATCCCCGACCCCCCCGAAACCCTGCGAGACTATGTCCCCAAACCTGCCACCCGACTCCGACCCCCCCGAGATTATGTCCCCATTCCCGCCACCCGACCCCCCCGAGACGATGTCCCCAAACCCACCACCCGACCCCCCCGAGACTATGTTCCCAAACCCGCCACCCGACCCCTGACTCCCCCGGGACTATGTCCCCAAAACCGCCACATGACCCCCGAGCCCCCCGAGACGATGTCCAGAAACCCGCCAATCGATCCCCCCGAGACGATGTTCCCAAACCCGCCAACCGACATCCGATCCCCCCGACCACCCCCGAGACTATGTCCCCAAACCCGCCATCCGACCCCCATGACCCCCCCGAGACTATGTGCCCAAACCCGTCACCCGCCCCACGACCCCCCCGACCACCCCCGAGACTATGTCCCCAAACCCGCCACCCGACAACCGACCCCACCGAACCCCCCGAGACTATGTCCCCAAACCCATCACCCGACACCCGACCCCCCGACCCCCCCGAGACTATGTCCCCAATCTCGCCACCTGTCTCCCGACCCCCCCGAGACTATGTCCCCAAACCCGCAACCCGACTCCCGACCCCCCTGAGCCCCCTGACCCCCCGAGACTATGTCCCCAAACCTGCCACCCGACCCACGAACCCCCCCGACTCCCCCGAGACTATGTCCCCAAACACACCAACCGACCACCGACCCACCCCGAGACTGTCCCCAAACCCACCACCCGACCCCCGACCCCCCGAGACTATGTCGCTTAACCCGCCAACCGACCACTGACCCCCCAGACCCCCCCGAGACTGTGTCCCCAAACCCGCCTCCCGACCCCAGACCCCCCCCGCCCCCCCGAGACTATGTCCCCAAATCCGCCACCCAACCCCCGACTCCCCCAGAGACTATGTCCCCAAACCCGCCACCTGACCCCCGACCCACCCCGAGACTATGTCCCCAAACCCGCCACCCCGAATCCCGACCCATGCCGAGACTATGTCCCGAAACCCGCCACGCGACCCCCGACCCCCCCGACACCCCCGAGACTATGTCCCCAAACCCGCCACCCGACCGCCGACCCCCCCGACAACCTTCGAGACTATGTCCCCAAACCCGCCTCCCAAACCCTGACCTGCCCGAGACTATGTCCCCAAACCCGCCACCCGACCCCCGACTCACCCGACCCCCCCGAGACTGTGTCCCCCAACCCGCCAACCGACCCCCGACCCTCCCGACCACTCCGAGACTATGTCCCCAAACCTGCCACCCGACCCCCCCGAGAATATGTTCGCAAACCCGCCACCTGAACTGTGAACCCCCCCCGAGAATATGTCCCCAAACCCGCCACCCGACCCCCGACCCCCCCGAGACTATGTCCCCAAACCTGCCACCCGATCTGGACCCACCCGACCCCCCCTAGACTTTGTCCCCAAACCGGCCACCCGACCCCGACCCCCCCGAAACCCCCTGAGACTCTGTCCCCAAACCCGCCACCCGACCCCCCGACCCCCCCGATACTATGTCCCCAAACCCGCCACCTGACCCAACCGACCCCCCCGAGACGATGTCCCCAAACCCGCCACCCGACCCCCGACCCCCCTGATCCCCACCGAGCCTATGACCCCAAACCTGCCACCCAACCCACGACCCCCCGAGACTACGTCCCTTAACCAGCCACCCGACAACCGACCCCCGAGACCCCCCCCGAGACTATGTCCCCAAACCCGCCTCCCGACCCCCAACTCCCCCGACCCCCCCTGAGACTATGTCCCCAAACCCGGCACCCGACCCCTGACCGCCCCGAGACTATGTCCCCAAACCCGCCATCTGACCCCCGACCCCCCCGAGACGATGTCCCCAAACCCGTCACCCAACCCCCGACCCACCCTGAGACTATGTCCCTAATCCCGATCCCCGACCCCCCCGAGACTGTGTCCCCAAACCCGCCAACCGACCGCCAAACCCCCCAACCACTCCAAGACTATGTCCCCAAACCCGCGACCCGAACCCCCCGAGAATATGTCCCCATATCCGCCACGCGACCTGCGACCCCCCGAGAATATGTCCCCAAACCCGCCACTCGATCCCCGACCTGCCCAAAACCCCGCGAGACTATGTCCCCAAACCCGCCACCCGCCCCACGACCCCCACGACCACCCCGGAGACTATGTATGTCCCCAAACCCGCCACCCGACAACCGACCCCACCGAACCCCCTGAGACTATGTCCCCAAACCCGTCACCCGACACCCGACCCCCCGACCCCCCCCGAGACTATGTCCCCAAACCCGCCACCTGTCTCCCGACCCCCCCGAGACTATGTCCCCAAACCCGCAACCCGACCCCCGACCCCCCTGACCCCCCGAGACTATGTCCCCAAACCTGCCACCCGACCCACGACCCCCCCCGACTCCCCCGAGACTATGTCCCCAAACCCGCCACCCGACCCCCGACCACCCCGAGGCTATGTCCCCAAACCCACCACCTGACCCCCGACCCACCCCGAGACTATGTCCCCAAACCCGCCACCCACCACCTGACCCCCGACCCACCCCGAGACTATGTCCCCAAACCCGCCACCCGAACCCCGACGCCCACGAGACTATGTCCCCAAACCCGCCATCCGACCCCCGACCCCCGACCCCCCCCGACCATCCCAAGACTATCTCCCCAAACCCGACACCCGACCCCCGACCCCCCTGACCCCCCCGAGCCTATGACCCCAAACCTGCCACCCAACCCACGACCCCCCGAGACTACGTCCCTTAACCAGCCACCCGACAACCGACCCCCGAGACCCCCCCCGAGACTATGTCCCCAAACCCGCCTCCCGACCCCCAACTCCCCCGACCCCCCCTGAGACTATGTCCCCAAACCCGGCACCCGACCCCTGACCGCCCCGAGACTATGTCCCCAAACCCGCCATCTGACCCCCGACCCCCCCGAGACGATGTCCCCAAACCCGTCACCCAACCCCCGACCCACCCTGAGACTATGTCCCTAATCCCGATCCCCGACCCCCCCGAGACTGTGTCCCCAAACCCGCCAACCGACCGCCAAACCCCCCAACCACTCCAAGACTATGTCCCCAAACCCGCGACCCGAACCCCCCGAGAATATGTCCCCATATCCGCCACGCGACCTGCGACCCCCCGAGAATATGTCCCCAAACCCGCCACTCGATCGATCCCCGACCTGCCCAAAACCCCGCGAGACTATGTCCCCAAACCCGCCACCCGCCCCACGACCCCCACGACCACCCCGGAGACTATGTATGTCCCCAAACCCGCCACCCGACAACCGACCCCACCGAACCCCCTGAGACTATGTCCCCAAACCCGTCACCCGACACCCGACCCCCCGACCCCCCCCGAGACTATGTCCCCAAACCCGCCACCTGTCTCCCGACCCCCCCGAGACTATGTCCCCAAACCCGCAACCCGACCCCCGACCCCCCTGACCCCCCGAGACTATGTCCCCAAACCTGCCACCCGACCCACGACCCCCCCGACTCCCCCGAGACTATGTCCCCAAACCCGCCACCCGACCCCCGACCACCCCGAGGCTATGTCCCCAAACCCACCACCTGACCCCCGACCCACCCCGAGACTATGTCCCCAAACCCGCCACCC
This sequence comes from Isurus oxyrinchus, assembly GCA_026770705.1. Lineage (NCBI taxonomy): Eukaryota > Metazoa > Chordata > Chondrichthyes > Lamniformes > Lamnidae > Isurus > Isurus oxyrinchus. The sequence continues at coordinate 13,521 of JANJGN010001896.1, forward strand.
CGAACCCCGACGCCCACGAGACTATGTCCCCAAACCCGCCATCCGACCCCCGACCCCCGACCCCCCCCGACCATCCCAAGACTATCTCCCCAAACCCGACACCCGACCCCCGACCCCCCTGACCCCCCCGAGAGTATGTCCCCAAACCCAACCCCCAACCCACGACACCCCCAACACCCCCAAGACTATGTCCCCAAACCCGCCACCAGACCCCCGACACCCCCAAGACTATTTTCCCAAACCCCCCAACCGACCCCGACCATCCCGACCCCCCCCCCGAGACTCTGTTCCTATACCCACCACCCGACCACCAACCCCTCCGACTCCCCCCAAGACTATGTCCCCAAACCCACCACCCGACCCCCCCCGACCCACCCGAGACTATGTCCCTGAACCCGCCACCTGACCACCCACCCCCCCGACACCCCCCCCGAGACTATGTCCCCAAACCCGCCACCTGACCCCCCCAACCCTCCCGGGACTATGTCCCCAATCACGCCACCCGACCCCCGACACCCCCGAGACTATGTCCCCAAACCCGCCACCCGACCCACGACCCCCCCGACCACCCCCGAGACTATGTCCCCAAACCCGCCACCCGACAACCGACCCCACCGAACCCCCCGAGACTATGTCCCCAAACCCGTCACCCGACACCCGACCCCCCGACCCCCCGACCCCCCCGAGACTATGTCCCCAAACTCGCCACCTGTCTCCCGACCCCCCCGAGACTATGTCCCCAAACCCGCAACCCGACCCCCGACCCCCCTGACCCCCCGAGACTATGTCCCCAAACCTGCCACCCGACCCTTGACCCCCCTGACCCCCCGAGACTATGTCCCCAAACCCACCACCCGACCCCCGACCACCCCGAGACTATGTCCCCAAACCCACCACCTGACCCCCGACCCACCCCGAGACTATGTCCCCATACCCGCCCCACGACCCCTGACCCCCCCGACCCCCCCGAGACTATGTCCCTAAACCTGCCTCCCGACCCCCCCGAACCCCACGAGACTATGTCCCCAAACCCGCCACCCCGACCCCCGACCCCCCCGACCATCCCGAGACTATCTCCTCAAACCCGACACCCGTCCCCGGACCCCCCTGACCACCCCGAGAGTATGACCCCAAAGCCGACCCCCAACCCACGACACCCCCAACCCCCCCAAGACTATGTCCCCAAACCCACCGCCCGACCCCCACGAAGCCCCCGAGACTATGTCCCCTGTCCCGCCACCCGACCCCCCCGACCCCGCCGAGACAATATCCCAAAAGCGACAGCCGACCCCCAACCCCCCCGAGACTATGTCCCCAAACCCGCCACCCCACCCCCCCGAGACTATGTTCCCAAACCCGCCACCCGACCCCCAACCGCCCCGACCCCCCCGAGACTATGACCCCAAACCCGCCACCCAACCCCCGACCCACCCCGAGACTATGTTCCCAAACCCGCCACCCGACCCTCGACCCACCCCGAGACTATGTCCCCAAACGCGCCACCAGACCCCCGACACCCCTGACACCCCCAAGACTATTTTCCCAAACCCCCCAACCGACCCCGACCATCCCGACCCCCCCCGAGACTCTGTTCCTAAACCCACCACCCGACCACCGACCCCTCCGACTCCCCCCAAGACTATGTCCCCAAACCCACCACCCGACCCCCCCGACCCCCCCGAGACTATGTCCCTGAACCCGCCACCTGACCACCCACCCCCCCGACACCCCCCCCGAGACTATGTCCCCAAACCCGCCACCTGACCCCCCCAACCCTCCCGGGACTATGTCCCCAATCACGCCACCCGACCCCCGACACCCCCGAGACTATGTCCCCAAACCCGCCACCCGACCCACGACCCCCCCGACCACCCCCGAGACTATGTCCCCAAACCCGCCACCCGACAACCGACCCCACCGAACCCCCCGAGACTATGTCCCCAAACCCGTCACCCGACACCCGACCCCCCGACCCCCCCGAGACTATGTCCCCAAACTCGCCACCTGTCTCCCGACCCCCCCGAGACTATGTCCCCAAACCCGCAACCCGACCCCCGACCCCCCTGACCCCCCGAGACTATGTCCCCAAACCTGCCACCCGACCCTTGACCCCCCTGACCCCCCGAGACTATGTCCCCAAACCCACCACCCGACCCCCGACCACCCCGAGACTATGTCCCCAAACCCACCACCTGACCCCCGACCCACCCCGAGACTATGTCCCCAAACCCGCCCCCCGACCCCTGACCCCCCCGACCCCCCCGAGACTATGTCCCTAAACCTGCCTCCCGACCCCCGACCCCCCCGAACCCCACGAGACTATGTCCCCAAACCCGCCACCCGACCCCCGACCCCCCCGACCATCCCGAGACTATCTCCTCAAACCCGACACCCGTCCCCGGACCCCCCTGACCACCCCGAGAGTATGACCCCAAAGCCGACCCCCAACCCACGACACCCCCAACCCCCCCAAGACTATGTCCCCAAACCCACCGCCCGACCCCCACGAAGCCCCCGAGACTATGTCCCCTGTCCCGCCACCCGACCCCCCCGACCCCGCCGAGACAATATCCCCAAAAGCGACAGCCGACCCCCGACCCCCCCGAGACTATGTCCCCTAACCCGCCACCCCACCCCCCCGAGACTATGTTCCCAAACCCGCCACCCGACCCCCAACCGCCCCGACCCCCCCGAGACTATGTCCCCAAACCCGCCACCCCACCCCCCCGAGACTATGTTCCCAAACCCGCCACCCGACCCCCAACCGCCCCGACCCCCCCCGAGACTATGTCCCCAAACCCGCCACCCGACCCCCGACCCACCCCAAGACTATGTCCCCAAACGCGCCACCAGACCCCCCGACACACCCGACACCCCCAAGACTATTTTTCCAAACCCGCCAACCGACCCCCGACCCCCCCGAGACTCTGTTCCTAAACCTGCCACCCGAGCACCGACACGTCCGACTCCCCCCAAGACTATGTCCCCAAACCCACCACGCGAGACCCCCCGACCCCCCCGAGACTATGTACCTGAACCCGCCACCCGACCACAGACCCCCCCGACCCCCCACCGAGACTAGGTCCCCAAACCCGCCACCCGACCACCGACCCCCCCGAGACTATGTCCCCAGAACCGACACCCGACTCCCGACCCCACTGACACCCCCCGAAAGTATGTCCCCAAACCCGCCCCCAACCCACGACCCCCTGACCCCCCCGAGACTTTGTTCCCAAACCCGCCACCCCGACCCCCAACCGCCCCCGACCCCCCCCAGCGACTATGTCCCCAAACCCGCTACCCGACCCCCGACCATCCCGAGACTATCTCCCCAAAACCGACACCCGACCCCCGACCCCACTGACCCCCCCCGAAAGTATGTCCCCAAACCCGCCCCCGACCCACGACCCCCTGAACCCCCCGAGACTTTGTTCACAAATCCGCCACCCGACCCCCAACCGCCCCAGAACCCCCCGTGACTATGTCCCCAAACCCGCCACCCGACCCCCGACACCCCCAGAGACTATGTCCCCAAACCCGACCCCCGACCTCCCCGAGACTACGTCCCCAAGCATGCCACATGACCCCCTGACCCCCCCCGAGACTATGTCCCAAACCCGCCACCCGACCCCCGACCCCCCCGACTCTCCCCGAGACTATGTCCTCAAACCCACCACCCGAACCCCGACCCATTCCGAGACTATGTCCCCAAACCCGACCCCCCCGAGACTATGTCCCAAAAACCCGCCACTCGACCCCCGACCCCCCGACCCCCCCGAGACTATGTCCCCAAACCCGCCACCCGACCCCCGACCCCCCGAGAATATGTCCCCGAACCCGCCACCCCGACCCCCAGGCCCTCCGACCCCCGCCGAGACTTTATCCCCAAACCCGCCACCTGACCCCCGACCCCCCTGAACCCACCGAGACTATGTACCCAAACCCGCCACCCGACCTCCGACCCCCCCGACTCCCCCCGAGTCTATGTCCACAAACCCGCCACCCGACCCCCGAACCACCCCGAGACTATGTCCCCAAACCCACACCCGACCCCCCGACACCCCCGACACCCCCAAGACTATGCCCCCAAACCCGCCACCTGACCTCCGAACCCCCCCAACCCCCCCGAGACTATGTACCTATACCCGCCACCCGACCAGCGACCCCCCCGACCCCCCAAGAGACTATGTCCCCAAAGCTGCCAACCGACCACCGAACCCCCCGACCCCCCCGGGACTATGTCCCCAAACCCGCCACCCGACCCCCCCGAGACTATGACCCCAAACTCGCCAACCGACCCCCCCGACCCCCGGGACTATGTCCCCAAACCTGCCACCCGACCACCGACCCCCCTGACCCCCCCGAGACTATGTCCCCAAACCCATCACCCGCCGCACGACCCCCCCGACCCCCCCGAGACTATGTCCCCAAACCCGCCACCCGACAACCGACCCCACCGAACCCCCCCGAGACTATGTCCCCAAACCCGCCACCCAACCCCTAACCGCCCTGACCCCCCCGAGACTATATCCCCAAACCCGCCACTAGATCCCCGACCCCCCCGAAACCCTGCGAGACTATGTCCCCAAACCTGCCACCCGACTCTGACCCCCCGAGACTATGTCCCCATTCCCGCCACCCGACCCCCCCGAGACGATGTCCCCAAACCCACCACCCGACCCCCCCGAGACTATGTTCCCAAACCCGCCACCCGACCCCCGACCCCCCCCGGGACTATGTCCCCAAAACCGCCACACGACCCCCGAGCCCCCCGAGACTATGTCCAGAAACCCGCCAATCGATCCCCCGAGACGATGTTCCCAAACCCGCCACCCGACATCCGATCCCCCCGACCACCCCGAGACTATGTCTCCAAATCCGCCACCCGACCCCCGAACCCACGGACCCCCCCGAGACTATGTCCCTAAACCTGCCACCCGACCCCCGACCCACCCCGAGACTATGTCCCCAAACCCGCCACCCGACCCCCCGAACCCACGGACCCCCCCGAGACTATGTCCCTAAACCTGCCACCCGACCACCGACCCACCCCGAGACTATGTCCCCAAACCCGCCACCCGACCCCCGAACCCACGGACCCCCCCGAGACTATGTCCCTAAACCTGCCACCCGACCACCGACCCACCCCGAGACTATGTCCCCAAACCCGCCACCCGACCCCCGAACCCACGGACCCCCCCAAGACTATGTCCCTAAACCTGCCACCCGACCACCGACCCACCCCGAGACTATGTCCCCAAACCCGCCACCTGACCCCCGAACCCACGGACCCCCCCGAGACTATGTCCCTAAACCCGCCACCCGAACCCGACCCACCCCGAGACGATGTCCCCAAACCTGCCACCCGACCCCCGACACCAATGAGACTATGTCCCCAAACCCGCCATCTGAAAACCGAACCCCCGAGACTATGTCACTAAACCCGCCACCCGACCACCGACCCCCCTGAGACTATATCCCCAAACCCGACACCTGACCCCCGTCCCCCCCGTCCCCCCGAGACTATGTCCGCAAACCCGCCACCTGACCCCGCCAACCCCCCAAAGAGACTATGTCCCCAAACCCGCCACCCGACCCCCCTGAGACTATGTCCCCAATCCCGAAAGCTGACCCACGACCCACCCCGAGACTATGTCCCATAACCCGCCACCCGACCCCCGAACCCCCCCGAGACTATGTCCCTAAACCCGCCACCCGACCCCCGACCCACCCCGAGACTATGTCCGCAAACCAGCCTCCCAACCCCCGACACCCCCGAGACTATGTCCCCAAACCCGAAACCCGAACCCCAACCCCCCGACCCCCCCGAGACTATGTCCCCAAACCCACCACCCGACACCCCGACCAACCGACCCCCCCGAGAATATATCCCCAAACCCGCCACCCGACCCCCCGACACCCCCGACCCCCCCACGAGACTCTGTCCCTAAACCCGCCGCCCGACCACTGACCCCCCAGAAACCCACCGAGACTATGTCCCCAAACACGCCACATGACCCCCGACCCACCCCGAGACTATGACCCCAAACCCGCCACCGACCCCTGACCCCCCAACGAGACTATGTCCCCAAATCCGCCACCCGAACCCCGTCCCCCGCAACTTACCCGACCCACCCGAGACTATGTCCCCAAACCCACCACCTGACCCCCGAGCCACCCCGAGACTATGTCCCTAAACCCGCCACCCGACCACCGACACCCAAGACTCACCCCGAGACTATGTCCACAAACCCGCCTCCTGACCCCCGAACACCCGACACCCCCGAGACTTTGTCCCCAAACCCGCCACCCGACCCCAGACCCACCCCGAGACTATGACCCCAAACCCGCCACCGACCCCCGACCCCCCCCGAGACTATGTCCCCAAATCCGCCACTCCACACCCGACCACCCCTGAGACTATGTCCCCAATCCCAAAAGCTGACCCACGACCCACCCTGAGACTATGTCCCCAAACCCGCCACCCGACCCCCGAACCCCCCCGAGACTATGTCCCTAAACCCGGCACCCGACCCCCGACCCACCATGAGACTATGTCCCCAAACCTGCCACCCGACCCCCCCGAGACTATGTCCCCAAACCTGCCACCCGACCCCCGACCCCCCGACACCAACGAGACTATGTCCCCAAACCCGCCATCCGAAAACCGACCCCCCCCAAGACTATGTCACTAAACCCGCCACCCGACCACCGACCCCCTCCGAGACTATATCCCCAAACCCGACACCCGACCCCCGACCCCCCACCCCCCGAGACTATGTCCGCAAACCCGCCACCTGACCCCGCCAACCCCCCAAAGAGACTATGTCCCCAAACCCGAAAGCTGACCCACGACCCACCCCGAGACTATGACCCCAAACCCGCCACCCGACCCCCGACACACCGATCCCCCCGAGACTGTGTCCCCAAATCCGCCACCCGAACCACGAACACCCCCGAGACTATGTCCCCAAACCCGCCACCTGACCCCCACAACCCCCCTGAGACTATGTCCCCAAACACGCCACCCGACCCCGACCCCCCCAGTGACTATGTCCCTAAACCCGCCACCCGACCACCGACACCCAAGACCCACCCCGAGACTATGTCCGCAAACCCGCCTCCTGACCCCCGAACACCCGACACCCCGAGACTTTGTCCCCAAACCCGCCACCCGACCCCAGACCCACCCCGAGACTATGACCCCAACCCCGCCACCGACCCCCGACCCCCCCGAGACTATGTCCCCAAATCCGCCACTCCACACCCGACCACCCCTGAGACTATGTCCCCAAACCCGCCACCCGACCCCAGACCCACCCCGAGACTATGACCCCAAACCCGCCACCGACCCCCGACCCCCCCCGAGACTATGTCCCCAAATCCGCCACTCCACACCCGACCACCCCTGAGACTATGTCCCCAAACCCGCCACCCGACACCCCTGAGACTATGTCCCCAATCCCGAAAGCTGACCCACGACCCACCCTGAGACTATGTCCCCAAACCCGCCACCCGACCCCCGAACCCACCGACCCCCCTGAGACTATGTCCCCAATCCCGAAAGCTGACCCACGACCCACCCTGAGACTATGTCCCCAAACCCGCCACCCGACCCCCGAACCCACCGACCCCCCCGAGACTATGTCCCTAAACCCGCCACCCGACCCCCGACCCACCACGAGACTATGTCCCCAAACCTGCCACCCGACCCCCCCGAGACTATGTCCCCAAACCTGCCACCCGACCCCCGACCCCCCCGACACCAACGAGACTATGTCCCCAAACCCGCCATCCGAAAACCGACCCCCCCAAGACTATGTCACTAAACCCGCCACCCGACCACCGACCCCCCCCCGAGACTATATCCCCAAACCCGACACCCGACCCCCGACCCCCCACCCCCCGAGACTATGTCCGCAAACCCGCCACCTGACCCCGCCAACCCCCCAAAGAGACTATGTCCCCAAAACCCGCCACCCGACCCCCCTGAGACTATGTCCCCAATCCCGAAAGCTGACCCACGACCCACCCCGAGACTATGACCCCAAACCCGCCACCCGACCCCCGACACACCGATCCCCCCGAGACTGTGTCCCCAAATCCGCCACCCGAACACCGAACACCCCCGAGACTATGTCCCCAAACCCGCCACCCGACCCCCACAACCCCCCTGAGACTATGTCCCCAAACGCGCCACCTGACCCCCGACCCACCCCGAGACTATGTCCCCAAACCCGCCACCTGACCCCTGACCCCCCCGACACCCACGAGACTATGTCCCCAAACCCGCCATCTGAAGTCCGAACACCCCGACCCCCCCGAGACTATGTCACTAAACCCGCCACCCGACCACCGACCCCACCGAACCCCCCTGAGACTACATCCCCAAACCCGACACCCGACCCCCGTACCCCTGCCCCTCCGAGACCAGGTCCGCAAACCTGCCACCTGACCCCGCCGAGACTATGTCCCCAAACCCGCCACCCGACCCACCCCGAGACTATGTCCCCAAACACGCCACCCGACCCCGACACCCCCGAGACTATGTCCCAAACCCGCCACCCCGAACGCCCTGAGACTATTTCCCCAAGCACGCCACCCGACCCAATCGAGACTATGTCCCCAAACCCGCCACCCAACCCCCGAAACACCCAACACCCCCGAGACTATGTCACCAAACCCGCCACCCGACCCCCGACCCGCCCCGAGACTATGTCCCCAAAGCTGCCACCCGACCCCCCCCGAGACTATGTCCCCAAACCCGCCAGCCGACCCCCGACCCACCCCGACTCCCAAGAGACTGTGTCCCTAAACCCGCCACCCGACCCCTGACACCCCCGACCCCCCCCCGAGACTTTGTCCCCAAACCCGCCATCTGAAGTCCGAACACCCCGACCCCCCCGAGACTATATCCCCAAATCCGCCACTTCACACCCGACCACCCCCGAGACTATGTCCCCAAACCCCCCACCCGACCCCCCTGGAACTATGTCCCCAATCCCGAAAGCTGACCCACGACCCACCCCGAGACTATGTCCCCAAACCCGCCACCCGACCCCCGAACCCACGGAGCCCCCCGAGACTATGTCCCTAAACCCGACCCCCGACCCACCCCGAGACTATGTCCCCAAACCTGCCACCCGACCCCCGACACCAACGAGACTATGTCCCCAAACCCGCCATCCGAAAACCGAACCCCCGAGACTATGTCACTAAACCCGCCACCCGACCACCGACCCCCCCCCGAGGCTATATCCCCAAACCCGACACCTGACCCCCGTCCCCCCCCGCCCCCCCGAGACTATGTCCGCAAACCCGCCACCTGACCCCGCCAACCCCCCAAAGAGACTATGTCCCCAAACCCGCCACCCGACCCCCCTGAGACTATGTCCCCAATCCCGAAAGCTGACCCACGACCCACCCCGAGACTATGTCCCCAAACCCGCCACCCGACCCCCGAACCCCCCCGAGACTATGTCCCTAAACCCGCCACCCGACCCCCGACCCACCCCGAGACTATGTCCGGAAACCAGCCTCCTGACCCCCGAACACCCAACCCCCCGAGCCTATGTCCTCAAACCTGCCACCCGACCCTCGAACCCCCTAAGACTACGTCCCCAAACCCACCACCCAACAGCCGACCCCTCCGAACCACCCGAGACTATGTCCCAAAACCAGTCACCCGAAACCCCCGACACCCCCGAGACTATGTCCCCAAACCCGAAACCGAACCCCGACCCCCCCGAGACTATGTCCCCAAACCCGCCACCTGAACCCCGACCCCCCGATAATATGTCCCCAAACCCGCTACCCGAACCCCTACCCACCCCGAGACTATGTCCGCAAACCTGCTACCCGACCCCCGACCCCACCAACCCCCCCCTGAGATTATGTCCCCAAACCCGCCACCCGACACCAGACCCCCCCGAAACTATGTCCCCAAACCCGCCACCCGACCCCCGACACCCCCGACCCACCCACGAGACTCTGTCCCTAAACCCGCCGCCCGACCACCGACCCCCCCGAAACCCACCGAGACTACGTCCCCAAACCCGCCACCCGACCCCCGGCCCCCCCCACGAGACTCTGTCCCTAAACCCGCAGCCCGACCACCGACCCCCCCCGAAACCCACCGAGACTATGTCCCCAAACCTGCCACCTGACCCCCGACACCCCCGAGACTACGTCCCCAAACCCGCCACCCGACCCCTGACCCCCCAACGAGACTATGTCCCCAAACCCGCCACCCGACCCCCGTCCCCCCAACTTACCCGACCCCCCCGAGACTATGTTCCCAAACCCGCAATCCGACCTCCCCAACCCCCCCGAGACTATGTCCCCAAACCCACCACCTGACCCCCGAGCCACCCCGAGACTATGTCCCTAAACCCGCCACCCGACCCCCGACCCCCCCAACCCCCCCGAGACTATGTCCCCAAACCCACCACCTGACCCCCGAGCCACCCCGAGACTATGACCCCAAACCCGCCACCCGACCCCCGACCCCCCCGACACCCTTGAGACTATGTCCCCAAACCCACCACCCGAAGCCCGATACCCCCGACCCCCCCGTGACTATGTCACTAAACCCGCCACCCCGACCACCGACCCACCTGACCCCCCCTGAGACTATGTCCCCAAACCTGACACCCGACCCCCGCCCCCCCACTCCCCCGAGACTATGTCCGCAAACCCGCCACCCGACTTGGCCGACCCCCCAAAGAGACTCTGTCCGCAAACCCGCCACCCGACCTCCGACCCACCCCGAGACTATGTCTTCAAACCCACCACCTGACCCCCGCCACACCCCGAGTCTATGTCCCCAAACCCGCCACCCGACCCCCGACCACACCGACCTTCCCGTGACTATGTCCCCAAACCCGCCACCCGACCCCCGAACCCCCCAACCCACCCCCGATACTATGTCCCCAAACCCGCCACCCGACCCCCCCGACTCCCCCCGAGAATATGTCCCCAAACCCGCCACCTGACCCCCGACCCACCCCGAGACTATGTCCCCAAACCCGCCACCCGAACCCCCCCCGAGACTATGTCCCCAAACCCGCCACCCGACCCCCCCCGACACCCCCGAGAAGATGTCCCCAAACCCGCCACCTGACCCCCGACCCACCCCGAGACTATGTCCCCAAACCCGCCGCCCGACCCCCGACCCCCCCGATCCCCCCCGAGACTATGTCCCCAAACCCGCCACCTGACTTCCGACCCCCCCGAGACTGTATCCGCAAACACGACACCCGACCCCTGAACCCCCCGACCCCCCTGCGACTATGTCCCCAAACCCGCCACCCGACCCCCGACCCCCCTGAAACCCCCAAGACTATGTCCACAAACCCGCCACCCACCCCCGAACCCCCCGACTCACCCCCGAGACTATGTCCCCAAAACCGCCACCCGAATCCCCCGACCCCCCCGAGAATCTGTCCCCAATCCCGCCACCTGACCCCCGACCCACCCCGAGACTATGTCCCCAAACCTTCCACCCGAAACCCCCCGAGACTATGTCCCCAAACCCGCCACCCGACCCACCAGACACCCCCGAGAAGATGTCACAAACCCACCACCTGACCCCCAAGACCCACCCCGAGACTATGTCCGCAAATCAGCCTCCCGACCCCCGAACCCCCAACCGCCCGAGCCTATGTCCCCAAACACGCCACCCGACCCTCGAACCCCTAAGACTATGTCCCCAAACCCACCACCCGACAGCCGACCCCTCCGAACCACCCGAGACTATGTCCCAAAACCAGTCACCCGAAACCCCCGACACCCCCGAGACTATGTCCCCAAACCCGAAACCCGAACCCCGACCCCCCGACCCCCCCGAGACTATGTCCCCAAACCCGAAACCCGAACCCCGACCCCCCCGATCCCCCTCGAGAATATATCCCCAAATCCGCCACCCGACTCCCGACACCCCCCGAGACTGTTTCCCCAAACCCGTCACCCGAACCCCGACCCCCCGACCCCCCCGAGACTATGTCCCCAAACCCGAAACCCGAACCCCGACCCCCCGACCCCCCCGAGACTATGTCCCCAAACCCAACACCCAAACCCCCGACCAACCGACCCCCCCGAGACTATGTCCACAAACCCGCCACCCGACACCCGACCCCCCCGATCCCCCTAGAGAATATATCCCCAAACCCGCCACCCGACACCCGACACCCCCCGAGACTGTTTCCCCAAACCCGCCACCTGAACCCCGACCCCCCGAGACTATGTCCCCAAACCCGCCACCCGAACCCCGACCCACCCCGAGACTATGTCCGCAAACCTGCTACCCGACCCCCGACCCCACCGACCCCCCCCTGAGATTATGTCCCCAAACCCGCCACCCGACACCAGACCCACCCGAGACTATGACCCCAAACACGCCACCCGACACCCCGACCCCCCCGAGACTATGTCACTAAACCCACCACCCGACCACTGACACCTCCGAACCCCCCCGAGACTACATCCCCAAACCCGACACCCGACCCCCGTACCCCTGCCCCTCCGAGACTATGTCTGCAAACCCGCCACCTGACCCCGCCGACCCCCCCAAGAGGCTCTGTCCCCAAACACGCCAACCGACCCCCGACACCCCCGAGACTATGTCCCAATCCCGCCACCCGAACCCCCCGAGACTATTTCCCCAAACCCGCCACCCGACCACCGACCCACTCGAGACTATGTCCCCAAACCCGCCACCCAACCCCCGAAACACCCAACACCCCCGAGACTATGTCCCCAAACCCGCCACCCGACCCCCGACCCAGCCCGAGACTATGTCCCCAAAGCTGCCACCCGACCACCCCCGAGACTATGTCCCCAAACCCGCCACCCGACCCCCGACCCACCCCGAGACTATGTCCCCAAACCCACCACCCGACCCCTGACCCCCCCGAGAATATGTCCCCAAACCCCCCACCCGACCCCCCTGAGACTATGTCCCCAATCCCGCCACCTGACCCCCGACCCACCCTGAGACTATGTCCCCAAACCCGCCACCTGACCCCTGACCCCCCCGACACGCACGAGACTATGTCCCCAAACCCGCCATCTGATGTCCGAACACCCCGACCCCCCCGAGACTATGTCACTAAACCCGCCACCCAACCACTGACCCCACCGAACCCCCCCGAGACTACATCCCCAAACCCGACACCCGACCCCTGTACCCCTGCCCCTCCGAGACTATGTCCGCAAACCTGCCACCTGACCCCGCCGACCCCCCCAAGAGGCTCTGTCCCCAAACACGCCAACCGACCCCGACACCCCCGAGACTATGTCCCAATCCCGCCACCCCGAACCCCCCGAGACTATTTCCCCAAACACGCCACCCGACCCACTCGAGACTATGTCCCCAAACCCGCCACCCAACCCCCGAAACACCCAACACCCCCGAGACTATGTCACCAAACCCGCCACCCGACCCCCGACCCACCCCGAGACTATGTCGCCAAACCCGCCAGCTGACCCCCGACCCACCCCAACTCCCAAGAGACTGTGTCCCTAAACCCGCCACCCGACCCCTGACACCCCCGACCCCCCCCCGAGACTATGTCCCTAAACCCGCCACCCCGACCACCGACCCCCCTAGACCCACCCCGAGACTACGTCCGCAAACCCGCCTCCCGACCCCCAACCCCACCGACCCCATTGAGACTATGTCCCCTAACCCGCCATCTGGTCCGAACACCCCGACCCCCCCGAGACTATGTCCCCAAATCCGCCACTTCACACCCGACCACCCCCGAGACTATGTCCCCAAACCCCCCACCCGACCCCCCTGAGACTATGTCCCCAATCCCGCCACCTGACCCCCGACCCACCCCGAGACTATGTCCCCAAACCCGCCACCTGACCCCTGACCCCCCCGACACCCACGAGACTATGTCCCCAAACCCGCCATCTGAAGTCCGAACACCCCGACCCCCCCGAGACTATGTCACTAAACCCACCACCCGACCACTGACCCCACCGAACCCCCCCGAGACTACATCCCCAAACCCGACACCCGACCCCCGTACCCCTGCCCCTCCGAGACTATGTCCGCAAACCCGCCACCTGACCCCGCCGACCCCCCAAGAGGCTCTGTCCCCAAGCTGCCACCCGACCCCCGACCCCCCCGAGACTATGTCCCCAAACCCGCCACCCAACCACCGAGACTATGTCCCCAAACCCGCCACCCGACCCCCAAAACCCCCGACCCACTCGAGATTATGTCCCCAAACCCGCCACCCAACCCCCGAAACCCCCGACCCCCCCGAGACTATGTCCCCAAACCCACCAACCGACTCCCGACCCACCCCGAGACTATGTCCCCAAACCCGCCACCCGACCCCCCCCGAGACTATGTCCCCAAACCCGCCACCCGACCCCCCCCGAGACTATGTCCCCAAACCCACCAACCGACTCCCGACCCACCCCGAGACTATGTCCCCAAACCTGCCAGCCGACCCCCAACCCACACCGACTCCCAATAGACTATGTCCCTAAACCCGCCACCCGACCCCCGACACCTCCGACCCCCCCCCCGAGACTATGTCCCTAAACCCGCCACCCGACCCCCGACACCTCCGACCCCCCCCCCGAGACTATGTCCCTAAACCCGCCACCCCGACCCCCGACACCTCCGACCCCCCCCCGAGACTATGTCCCTAAACCCGCCACCCCGACCATCGACCCCCTAGACCCACCCCGAGACCATGTCCGCAAACCCGCCTCCCGACCCCCGACCCCCCGTCCCCACTGAGACTGTGTCCCCAAACCCGCCACCCGACACCCGACCCCCCCGAACCACCCGAGACTGTGTCCCCAAACCCGCCACCGACACCCCTGAACCCCCCGAGACTATGTCCCCAAACCCGCCACCCGACCCCAGACCCACCCCGAGACTATGACCCCAAACCCGCCACCCGACCAACCGATCCCACCGAGACTATGTCCCCAAATTGCCACCCGACCCCTGATCACCCCCGAGACTATGTCCCCAAACCCGCCACCCGACACCACGACCAACCGAACCCCCGAGACTATGTCCCCAAACCCGCCACCCGACCCCCGACCACCCTCGAGACTATGACCCCAAAACCCCCCTGACCCCCCCCGAGACTATGTCCCCAAACCCGCCACCCGACCCCCGACCACCCCCGAGACTATGTCCCCAAACCCGCCACCCGACCCCCCCGACCCCCCTGAGACTATGTCCCCAATCCCGCCACCTGACCCCCGACCCACCCCAAGAATCTGTCCCCGAACCCGCCACCTGACCCCCGACCCCCCGACACACACGAGACTATGCCCCAAACCCGCCATCCAAAGCCCGACACCCCCGACCCCCCCGAGACCATGTCACTAATCCCGCCACCAGACCACCGACTCCCCCGACCCCCCCGAGACTATATCCCCAAACCCGACACCCGAACCCGTCCCCCCCGCCCCTCCGAGACTATGTCCGCAAACCCGTCACCTGACCCCGCCGACCCCCCAAAGAGACTCTGTCCTCAAACCCGCCACCTGACCCCCGACCCCCCCGTGACTATGTCCCAAACCCGCCACCTGACCCCCCCGAGACTATGTCCCCAAACCTGCCACCCGACCCACCCCGAGACTATGTCCCCAAACCCGCCACCCGACCCCCACCCACCCCGAGACTATGTCCCCAAACCCGCCAGCCGACACCCGACCACCCCGACACCTAAGAGACTATGTCCCTAAACCGGCCACCCGACCCCCGACCCCCCCCGAGACTATGTCCGCAAACCCGCCTCCAGACCCCCGACACCCCCGACCCCATTGAGACTATGTCCCCAAACACACCACCCGACTCCCGACCCCCCCAAGACTATGACCCCAAACCCGCCACCCGACACCCGAACCCCCCGAACCACCCGAGACTATGTCCCCAAACCCGCCCCCCGACACCCCCGACACCCCCGAGACTATGTCCCCAAACCCGACACCCGAACGCAGACCCTCCCGACCCCCCCGAGACTATTTCCCCAAACCTGCCTCCCGACCACCCGACCAACCGACCCACCCGAGACTATGTCCCCAAACCCGCCACCCGACCCCCACGATCCCTCCCAAGAATAGTCCCCAAACCCGCCACCCGACTCCCGACACCCCACGAGACTGTTTCCCCAAACCCGCCACCCGACTGCTGAACTCCCAACCCACCCGAGACTATGTCCCCAAACACGCCACCCGACCCCCGACCCACCCCGAGACTATGTCCCGAAACCTGCCACCCGACGCCCGACACCACCGACCCCCCCCCCGAGACAATGTCCCCAAACCCGCACCCGACCCCCGACCCACCCCGAGACTATGTCCCCAAACCCGCCTCCTGACCCCCGAACCCCCGACACCCCGAGACTTTGTCCCCAAACACGCCACACGACCCCCAACCCCACCAAGACTATGTCCTCAAACCTGACAACCGAAACCCGACCACGCGACCCCCCCGAGACTATGTCCCCAAACCCTTCACCCGACTCCCTGACCAACCGACACCCCCCCGAGACTATGTCCCTAAACACGCAACCCGACCCCTGACCCCCCGATATTCCCCGAGACTGTTTCCCCAAACCCGCCACCTGACCCCCGACCCACCCCGAGACTATGTCCCCAAACCTGCCACCCGATCCCCGACCCCACCGACCCCCCCCCCCGAGATTATGTCCCCAAACCCGCCACCCGACCCCAGACCCACCCCGAGACTATGACCCCAAACCCGCCACCGACCCCCGACCCATCCGAGACTATGTCCTCAAATCCGCCACTCCACCCCCGAGACTATGTCCCCAATCCCGAAAGCTGACCCATGACCCACCCCGAGACTATGTCCCCAAACCCGCCACCCGACCCCCGAACCCACCGACCCCCCCCCGAGACTATGTCCCTAAACCCGCCACCCGACCCCCGACCCACCCCGAGACTATGTCCCCAAACCTGCCACCCGACCCCCCCGAGACTATGTCCCCAAACCTGCCACCCGACACCCGACCCCCCGACACCAACGAGACTATGTCCCCAAACCCGCCATCCGAAAACCGACCCCCCCCGAGACTATGTCACTAAACCCGCCACCTGACCACCGACCCCCCCCCGAGACTATATCCCCAAACCCGACACCCGACCCCTGTCCCCCCCGCCCCCCCGAGACTATGTCCGCAAACCCGCCACCTGACCCCGCCAACCCCCCAAAGAGACTATGTCCCCAAACCCGCCACCCGACCCCCCATGTCCCCAATCCCGAAAGCTGACCCACGACCCACCCCGAGACTATGTCCCCAAACCCGCCACCTGACCCCCGAACCCCCCGACCACCCCGAGACTATGTCCCTAAACCCGCCACCCGACCCCCGACCCACCCCGAGACTATGTCCGCAAACCAGCCTCCCGACCCCCGAACACCCCGACCACCCCGAGACTATGTCCCCAAACCTGCCACCCGACCCTCGAACCCCCTAAGACTACGTCCCCAAACCCACCACCCGACATCCCGACCAACCGACCCCCCCGAGACTATGTCCACAAACCCACCACCCGACACCTAACCCCCCCGATCCCCCTCGAGAATATATCCCCAAACCCGCCACCCGACTCCTGACACCCCCCGAGACTGTTTCCCCAAACCCCCACCTGAACCCCGACCCCCCGAGACTATGTCCCCAAACCCGCCACCCGAACCCCGATCCACCCCGAGACTATGTCCCCAAACCTGCTACCCGATTCCTGACACCCCCCGAGACTGTTTCCCCAAACCCGCCACCTGAACCTCGACCCCCCGAGACTATGTCCCCAAACCCGCCACCTGAACCCCGACCCCCCCGAGACAATGTCCGCAAACCTGCTACCCGACACCCGACCCCACCGACCGCCCCCCGAGATTATGTCCCCAAACCCGACACCAGCCCCACCCGAGACTATGACCCCAAACCCGCCACCCGACCCCCGACACCCCGACCCACCCCGAGACTATGTCCCCAAATCCGCCACCCGAACCCCGACCACCCCCGAGACTATGTCCCCAAACCCGCCACCCACCCCCACAACCCCCCTGAGACTATGTCCCCAAACCCGCCACCTGACCCCCGACCCACCCCGAGACTATGTCCCCAAACCCGCCACCTGACCCCTGACCCCCCCGACACCCACGAGACTATGTCCCCAAACCCGCCATCTGAAGTCCGAACACCCCGACCCCCCCGAGAGTATGTCACTAAACCTGCCACCCGACCACTGACCCCACCGAACCCCCCCGAGACTACATTCCCAAACCCGACACCCGACCCCCGTACCCCTGCCCCTCCGAGACTATGTCCGCAAACCTGCCACCTGACCCTGCTGACCCCCCCCAAGAGGCTCTGTCCCCAAACACGCCACCCGACCCCCGACACCCCCGAGACGATGTCCCAAACCCGCCACCCAACCCACTCGAGACTATTTCCCCAAACCCGCCACCCGACCCCCAACCCACTCGAGACTATGTCCCCAAACCGCCACCCAACCCCCGAAACACTCAACACCCCCGAGACTATGTCCCCAAACCCGCCACCCGACCCCCGAAACACTCAACACCCCCGAGACTATGTCACCAAACCCGCCACCCCGACCCCCGACCCACCCCGAGACTATGTCCTCAAAGCTGCCACCCGACCCCCCCCCGAGACTATGTCACCAAACCCGCCACCCGACCCACCCCGAGACTATGACCCCAAACCCGTCACCCGACCCACCCCGAGACTATGTCCCCAAACCCGCCACCTGACCCCCGACACACCCCGACTCCCAAGAGACTGTGTCCCTAAACTCGCCACCCGACCCCCGACACACCGATCCCCCCGAGACTGTGTCCCCAAATCCGCCACCCGAACCCCGACCCACCCCGAGACTGTGTCCCCAAATCCGCCACCCCGAACCCCGACCCACCCCGAGACTGTGTCCCCAAATCCGCCACCCGAACCCCGACCACCCCTGAGACTATGTCCCCAAACCCGCCACCTGACCCCCGACCCACCCCGAGACTATGTCCCCAAACCCGCCACCTGACCCCCGACCCACCCCGAGACTATGTCCCCAAACCCGCCACCTGACCCCTGACCCCCCCCGACACCCACGAGACTATGTTCCCAAACCCGCCATCTGAAGTCCGAACACCCCGACCCCCCCGAGACTATGTCACTAAACCCGCCACCCGACCACCGACCCCACCAAACCCCCCCGAGACTACATCCCCAAACCCGACACCCGACCCCTGTACCCCTGCCCCTCCGAGACTATGTCCGCAAACCTGCCACCTGACCCCGCCGACCCCCCCAAGAGGCTCTGTCCCCAAACACGCCACCCGACCCCGACACCCCCGAGACTATGTCCCAAACCCGCCACCCCGAACCCCCCGAGACTATTTCCCCAAACACGCCACCCGACCCACTCGAGACTATGTCCCCAAACCCGCCACCCGACCCCCGAAACACCCAACACCCCCGAGACTATGTCACCAAACCCGCCACCCGACCCCCGACCCACCCCGAGACTATGTCCCCAAAGCTGCCACCCGACCCCCCCCCGAGACTATGTCCCCAAACCCGCCACCCGACCCCCGACCCACCCCGAGACTATGTCCCCAAACCCACCACCCGACCCCCCCCGAGACTATGTCCCCAAACACGCCACCCCGACCCACCCCGAGACTATGTCGCCAAACCCGCCAGCCGACCCCCGACCCACCCCGACTCCCAAGAGACTGTGTCCCTAAACCCGCCACCCGACCCCTGACACCACCGACCCCCCCCGAGACTATGTCCCTAAACCCGCCACCCCGACCACCGAACCCCTAGACCCGCCCCGAAACTATATCCCCAAACCCGCCACCTGACCCCTGACCCCCCCGACACCCACGAGACTATGTCCCCAAACCCGCCACCCGACCCCCAACCCACCCCGAGACTATGTCCCCAAATCCGCCACTTCACACCCGACCACCCCCGAGACTATGTCCCCAAACCCCCCACCCGACCCCCCTGAGACTATGTCCCCAATCCTGCCACCTGACCCCCGACCCACCCCGAGACTATGACCCCAAACCCGCCACCTGACCAACCGATCCCACCGAGACTATGTCCCCAAATTGCCACCCGACCCCTGATCACCCCCGAGACTATGTCCCCAAACCCGCCACCCGACACCACGACCAACCGAACCCCCCGAGACTATGTCCCCAAACCCGCCACCCGACCCCCGACCACCCTCGAGACTATGACCCCAAAACCCCCCCGACCCCCCCCGAGACTATGTCCCCAAACCCGCCACCCGACCCCCGACCACCCCCGAGACTATGTCCCCAAACCCGCCACCCGACCCCCCCGACCCCCCTGAGACTATGTCCCCAATCCCGCCACCTGACCCCCGACCCACCCCAAGAATCTGTCCCCGAACCCGCCACCTGACCCCCGACCCCCCGACACACACGAGACTATGCCCCAAACCCGCCATCCAAAGCCCGACACCCCCCGACCCCCCCGAGACCATGTCACTAATCCCGCCACCAGACCACCGACTCCCCCGACCCCCCCGAGACTATATCCCCAAACCCGACACCCGAACCCGTCCCCCCCGCCCCTCCGAGACTATGTCCGCAAACCCGTCACCTGACCCCGCCGACCCCCCAAAGAGACTCTGTCCTCAAACCCGCCACCTGACCCCCGACCCCCCCGTGACTATGTCCCAAACCCGCCACCTGACCCCCCCGAGACTATGTGCCCAAACCCACCACCCGATCCCTGACCCACCCCGAGACTATGTCCCCAAACCTGCCACCCGACCCACCCCGAGACTATGTCCCCAAACCCGCCACCCGACCCCCACCCACCCCGAGACTATGTCCCCAAACCCGCCAGCCGACACCCGACCACCCCGACACCTAAGAGACTATGTCCCTAAACCGGCCACCCGACCCCCGACCCCCCCGAGACTATGTCCGCAAACCCGCCTCCAGACCCCCGACACCCCCGACCCCATTGAGACTATGTCCCCAAACACACCACCCGACTCCCGACCCCCCAAGACTATGACCCCAAACCCGCCACCCGACACCCGAACCCCCCGAACCACCCGAGACTATGTCCCCAAACCCGCCCCCCGACACCCCCGACACCCCCGAGACTATGTCCCCAAACCCGACACCCGAACGCAGACCCTCCCGACCCCCCCGAGACTATTTCCCCAAACCTGCCTCCCGACCACCCGACCAACCGACCCACCCGAGACTATGTCCCCAAACCCGCCACCCGACCCCCACGATCCCTCCCAAGAATAGTCCCCAAACCCGCCACCCGACTCCCGACACCCCACGAGACTGTTTCCCCAAACCCGCCACCCGACTGCTGAACTCCCAACCCACCCGAGACTATGTCCCCAAACACGCCACCCGACCCCCGACCCACCCCGAGACTATGTCCCGAAACCTGCCACCCGACGCCCGACACCACCGACCCCCCCCCGAGACAATGTCCCCAAACCCGCACCCGACCCCCGACCCACCCCGAGACTATGTCCCCAAACCCGCCTCCTGACCCCCGAACCCCCGACACCCCGAGACTTTGTCCCCAAACACGCCACACGACCCCCAACCCCACCAAGACTATGTCCTCAAACCTGACAACCGAAACCCGACCACGCGACCCCCCCGAGACTATGTCCCCAAACCCTTCACCCGACTCCCTGACCAACCGACACCCCCCGAGACTATGTCCCTAAACACGCAACCCGACCCCTGACCCCCCGATATTCCCCGAGACTGTTTCCCCAAACCCGCCACCTGACCCCCGACCCACCCCGAGACTATGTCCCCAAACCTGCCACCCGATCCCCGACCCCACCGACCCCCCCCCCGAGACTATGACCCCAAACCCGCCACCGACCCCCGACCCATCCGAGACTATGTCCTCAAATCCGCCACTCCACCCCCGAGACTATGTCCCCAATCCCGAAAGCTGACCCATGACCCACCCCGAGACTATGTCCCCAAACCCGCCACCCGACCCCCGAACCCACCGACCCCCCCCGAGACTATGTCCCTAAACCCGCCACCCCGACCCCCGACCCACCCCGAGACTATGTCCCCAAACCTGCCACCCGACCCCCCCGAGACTATGTCCCCAAACCTGCCACCCGACACCCCGACCCCCCCGACACCAACGAGACTATGTCCCCAAACCCGCCATCCGAAAACCGACCCCCCCGAGACTATGTCACTAAACCCGCCACCTGACCACCGACCCCCCCCCGAGACTATATCCCCAAACCCGACACCCGACCCCTGTCCCCCCCGCCCCCCCCGAGACTATGTCCGCAAACCCGCCACCTGACCCCCGCCAACCCCCCAAAGAGGACTATGTCCCCAAACCCGCCACCCCGACCCCCCCATGTCCCCAATCCCGAAAGCTGACCCACGACCCACCCCGAGACTATGTCCCCAAACCCGCCACCTGACCCCCGAACCCCCCGACCACCCCGAGACTATGTCCCTAAACCCGCCACCCGACCCCCGACCCACCCCGAGACTATGTCCGCAAACCAGCCTCCCGACCCCCGAACACCCCGACCACCCCGAGACTATGTCCCCAAACCTGCCACCCGACCCTCGAACCCCCTAAGACTACGTCCCCAAACCCACCACCCGACAGCCGACCAACCGACCCCCCCCGAGACTATGTCCACAAACCCACCACCCGACACCTAACCCCCCCGATCCCCCTCGAGAATATATCCCCAAACCCGCCACCCGACTCCTGACACCCCCCGAGACTGTTTCCCCAAACCCCCACCTGAACCCCGACCCCCCGAGACTATGTCCCCAAACCCGCCACCCGAACCCCGATCCACCCCGAGACTATGTCCCCAAACCTGCTACCCGATTCCTGACACCCCCCGAGACTGTTTCCCCAAAACCCGCCACCTGAACCTCGACCCCCCGAGACTATGTCCCCAAACCCGCCACCTGAACCCCGACCCCCCCGAGACAATGTCCGCAAACCTGCTACCCGACACCCGACCCCACCGACCGCCCCCCGAGATTATGTCCCCAAACCCGACACCAGCCCCACCCGAGACTATGACCCCAAACCCGCCACCCGACCCCCGACACCCCGACCCACCCCGAGACTATGTCCCCAAATCCGCCACCCGAACCCCGACCACCCCCGAGACTATGTCCCCAAACCCGCCACCCACCCCCACAACCCCCCTGAGACTATGTCCCCAAACCCGCCACCTGACCCCCGACCCACCCCGAGACTATGTCCCCAAACCCGCCACCTGACCCCTGACCCCCCCGACACCCACGAGACTATGTCCCCAAACCCGCCATCTGAAGTCCGAACACCCCGACCCCCCCCGAGAGTATGTCACTAAACCTGCCACCCGACCACTGACCCCACCGAACCCCCCCGAGACTACATTCCCAAACCCGACACCCGACCCCCGTACCCCTGCCCCTCCGAGACTATGTCCGCAAACCTGCCACCTGACCCTGCTGACCCACCCAAGAGGCTCTGTCCCCAAACACGCCACCCGACCCCGACACCCCCGAGACGATGTCCCAAACCCGCCACCCGACCCACTCGAGACTATTTCCCCAAACCCGCCACCCGACCCCCCAACCCACTCGAGACTATGTCCCCAAACCGCCACCCAACCCCCGAAACACTCAACACCCCCGAGACTATGTCACCAAACCCGCCACCCGACCCCCGACCCACCCCGAGACTATGTCCTCAAAGCTGCCACCCGACCCCCCCCCGAGACTATGTCACCAAACCCGCCACCCCGACCCACCCCGAGACTATGACCCCAAACCCGTCACCCGACCCACCCCGAGACTATGTCCCCAAACCCGCCACCTGACCCCCGACACACCCCGACTCCCAAGAGACTGTGTCCCTAAACTCGCCACCCCCGACCCCCGACACACCGATCCCCCCGAGACTGTGTCCCCAAATCCGCCACCCGAACCCCGACCCACCCCAAGACTGTGTCCCCAAATCCGCCACCCGAACCCCGACCCACCCCGAGACTGTGTCCCCAAATCCGCCACCCGAACCCCGACCACCCCTGAGACTATGTCCCCAAACCCGCCACCTGACCCCCGACCCACCCCGAGACTATGTCCCCAAACCCGCCACCTGACCCCTGACCCCCCCCGACACCCACGAGACTATGTTCCCAAACCCGCCATCTGAAGTCCGAACACCCCGACCCCCCCGAGACTATGTCACTAAACCCCGCCACCCGACCACCGACCCCACCGAACCCCCCCGAGACTACATCCCCAAACCCGACACCCGACCCCTGTACCCCTGCCCCTCCGAGACTATGTCTGCAAACCCGCCACCTGACCCCGCCGACCCCCCCAAGAGGCTCTGTCCCCAAACACGCCACCCGACCCCGACACCCCCCGAGACTATGTCCCAAACCCGCCACCCGAACCCCCCGAGACTATTTCCCCAAACACGCCACCCGACCCACTCGAGACTATGTCCCCAAACCCGCCACCCAACCCCCGAAACACCCAACACCCCCGAGGACTATGTCCCCAAACCCACCACCCAACCCCCGACCCACCCCGAGTCTATGTCCCCAAACCCGCCACCCAACCCCCGACCCACCCCGAGACTATGTCCCCAAACCCCGCCACCCGACCCCCCCCCGAGACTATGTCCCCAAACCCGCCACCCGACCCACCCCGAGACTATGTCCCCAAACCCGCCAGCCGACCCCCGACCCACCCCGACTCCCAAGAGACTGTGTCCCTAAACCCGCCACCCGACCCCCTGACACCCCCCGACCCCCCCCCCGAGACTATGTCCCTAAACCCGCCACCCGACCACCGAACCCCTAGACCCCGCCCCGAAACTATATCCCCAAACCCGCCACCTGACCCCTGACCCCCCCGACACCCACGAGACTATGTCCCCAAACCTGCCACCCGACCCCCAACCCACCCCGAGACTATGTCCCCAAATCCGCCACTTCACACCCGACCACCCCCGAGACTATGTCCCCAAACCCCCCACCCGACCCCCCTGAGACTATGTCCCCAATCCTGCCACCTGACCCCCGACCCACCCCGAGACTATGTCCCCAAACCCGCCACCTGACCCCTGACCCCCCCGACACCCACGAGACTATGTCCCCAAACCCGCCATCTGAAGTCCGAACACCCCGACCCCCCCGAGACTATGTCACTAAACCCGCCACCCAACCACTGACCCCACCGAACCCCCCCGAGACTACATCCCCAAACCCGACACCCGACCCCCGTACCCCTGCCCCTCCGAGACTATGTCTGCAAACCCGCCACCTGACCCCCGCCGACCCCCCGAAACTATGTCCCCAAACCCGCCACCGACGCCCGACCCCACCGACACCCACGAGACTATGTCCCTAAACCCGCCATCTGAAGCCCGACCCCCCCCGAAACTATGTTACTAAACCCGCCACCCGACCACCGACCCCCCCGACCCCCCCGAGACCCAAAACCCGCCACCCGACCCCCCGACTCCCCCCGACCCCCCCCGAGACAATGTCCCCAAACGCGCCTCCCGACCCCCGACCTCCCCGAGAATATGTCCCCAAACTCGCCTCCCGACACCCGACCCCCCCGAGACTGTTTCCCCAAACCCGCCACCCCGACCCCCGACCCCGCCGACCCCCCCGAGACTATGTCCCCAAACCCGCCACCCGACCCCCGACCCCGCCGACCCCCCCGAGACTCTGTCCCCAAACCCGCCACCCCGACCCACCCGAGACTATGTCCCCAAACCCGCCACCCGACCCCCGACCCACCCCGAGACTATGTCCCCAAACCCGCCACCCGTCCCCCTAACCCCTCGACCCCCCCGAGACTCTGTCCCCAAACCCGCCACCCGACCCCCGACCCACCTCGAGACTATGTCCCCAAACCCGCCACCCAACTCCTGACCCCCCCAAACCCCCTGAGACTATTTCCCCAAACCCGTCACCCGACCCCCCCCCCGACCACCCCGTGACTGTGTCCTCAAACCCGACACCCGACCCCCGACCCCCCTGACCCCCCGAGACTATGTCCACAAACCCGCCACCCGAACCCCCGACCCACCGAACCCCCCGAGATTATGTCCCCAAACCCGCCACCCCGACTCCCGACCCCCCCGAAGCTATTTCCCAAAACCCGCCACCCGACGCCCGAGCCCCCCGAGACTATGTCCTAAAGCCCGCCACCCGACCCCCGACCCTCCCGACCCCCCCGAGACTATGTCCCCAAACCTGCCACACGACACCCCGACTCCCCCGACCCCCCCAAGACAATGTCCTCAAACCCGCCACCCTACCCCTGACCCCCCCGAGACTATGTCCCCAAACCCGCCACCCCGAAACCGACCGACCCCGACACCCCGAGACTGTCCCTAAACCCGCCACCCGACCACCGAGCCCCCCAACCTTTCCCCGAGACTATGTCCGCAAACGCGCCTCTCGACCCCCGACCACCCCCGACCCCCCCGAGACTATGTACCCAAACCCGCCACCCAACTCCCCGCCCCACCGAGACTGTTTCCCCAAACCCGCCACCTGAACACCGACCCCCCCGACCCCCCCCGAGACTATGTCTCCAAACCGGCACCGGACCACCGACCCCCCCGAGACTATGTCCCAAACCATCCACCTGACCTCCGACCACCCCCGAGACTATGTCCCAAAACCCGCCACCCGACCCCCGACTCCCCCGACCCCCCCCCGAGACAATGTCCCCAAACGCGCCTCCCGACCCCCGACCTCCCCGAGAATATGTCCCCAAACTCGCCTCCCGACACCCGACCCCCCGAGAATATGTCCCCAAACCCGCCACCCCGACTCCCGACCCCCCCGAGACTGTTTCCCCAAACCCGCCACCCGACCCCCGACCCCCGCCGACCCCCCCGAGACTCTGTCCCCAAACCCGCCACCCGACCCACCCGAGACTATGTCCCCAAACCCGCCACCCGACCCCCGACCCACCCCGAGACTATGTCCCCAAACCCGCCACCCGTCCCCCTAACCCCTCGACCCCCCCGAGACTATGTCCCCAAACCCGCCACCCGACCCCCGACCCACCTCGAGACTATGTCCCCAAACCCGCCACCCAACTCCTGACCCCCCCAAACCCCCTGAGACTATTTCCCCAAACCCGTCACCCGACCCCCCCCCCGACCACCCCGTGACTGTGTCCTCAAACCCGACACCCGACCCCTGACCCCCCTGACCCCCCCGAGACTATGTCCACAAACCCGCCACCCGAACCCCCGACCCACCGAACCCCCCGAGACTATGTCCCCAAACCCGCCACCCGACTCCCGACCCCCCCGAAGCTATTTCCCAAAACCCGCCACCCGACGCCCGAGCCCCCCGAGACTATGTCCTAAAGCCCGCCACCCGACCCCCGACCCTCCTGACCCCCCCGAGATTATGTCCCCAAACCCGCCACCCCACCCCTGACCCACCCCGAGACTATGTCCCCAAACCCGCCACCCCGACCCCCCACCCCCCGAAACTATGTCCCTAAACCCAGCACTCGACCACCGAGCCCCCCGACGCTTCCCCGAGACTATGTCCGCAAACCAACCTCCCGAACCCGACCCCCCCAGACCAACCCGAGACTATGTCCCGAAACCCACCTCCTGACACCTGACCCCCCAAAACTATGTCCCCAAACCCGCCACCCGAACCCAGACCACACCGAACTTCCCGAGACTATGTCCCCAAACCCGCCACCGACCCACGACCCCCTGACCCCTCCGGGACTATGTCCCCAAACCCGCCACCCAACCCACAACCCCCTGAACCCCCGAGACTATGTCCCCAAACCCTCCACCCGACTACTGACCCCCTGTACCCCCCGAGACTATGTCCCCAAACCCGCCACACGACCCCCCCAACACCCCGAGACTATGTCCCCAAACCCGCCACCCGACTTCCGACCCCCCCGACACTATGTCCCCAAACCCGCCCCCCGACCCCTGACCCCCCCGATACTATGTCCCCAAACCCGCCACCCCTGACCCCCCTGACACCCCCGAGAATATGTCCCCAAACCCGCCACCTGACCCCCGACCCACCCCGAGACTATGTCCCCAAACCCGCCACCCCGAAACCCCCCGAGACTATGTCCCCAAACCCGCCACCCGACACCCCCGAGAAGATGTCCCCAAACCCGCCACCTGACCCCCGACCCACCCCGAGACTATGACCCCAAACCCGCCGCCCGACCCCCCGACCCCCCCAATCCCCCCTGAGACAATGTCCCCAAACCCGCCACCTGACTTCCGACCCCCCCGAGACTGTTTCCCCTAACACGCCACCCGACACCTGACCCCCCCCGACCCCCCCTGCGACTATGTCCCCAAACCCGCCACCCGACCCCCAACCCACCCCGAGACTATGTCCCCAAACCCGCCACCCGACCCCCGACCCCACTGACACCCACGAGACTATGTCCTCAAACCCGCCATCCGAAGTCCGACCCCCCCCGAAACTATGTCACTAACCCACCACCCGACCCCCGACCCACCACGAGACTATGTCCCCAAACCTGCCAGCTGACCCCCGACCCCACCGACCCCCCCCCCCCCGAGATTATGTCCCCAAACCCGCATCCCGACCCCAGACCCACCCCGAGAATTTGTCTCCAAACCCGCCACCCGGATCCCCGAACGCCCGACCCATGTCCCCAAACCCGCCACCCGAACCCCCAACCCCTCCCGAGACTATGTCCTCAAACCTGCCACCCTGTCCCCGACCCCCTCGACCCCCCCGAGACTATGTCCCCAAACCCGCCACCTGACCCCCGATCCCCCCAAGACTATGTCCCCAAACCGGCCATCCGACCCCCGATCCCCCCAAGACTATGTCCCCAAACCGGCAATCCGACACCCGACACCACCGACCCCCCCTGAGATTATGTCCCCAAACCCGCCACCCCGATCTCAGACCCGCCCGAAATCCACCGAGACTATGTCCGCAAACCCGCCACCCCGACCCCCTAACCCCCCGAGACTATGTCCCCAAACCTGCCACCCCGACCCCCGACACCACCGACCCCCCCGAGATTATGTCCCCAAACCCGCCACCTGACGCCCGACCACCTGAGACGATGTCCTAAAACCCGCCACCCCGACCTCCGAACCCCCTGACCCCCCCGGGATTATGTCCCCAAACCCGCCACCTGACCCCCCCGACCCCCCGAGACTATGTCCCCAAACCCACCACCTGACCCCCGACCCACCCCGAGACTATGTCCGCAAACCCGCCACCCGACCCCCTAACCCCCCGAGACTGTGTCCCCAAACCTGCCCCCCGACACCACCAACCCCCCCCGAGATTATGTCCCCAAACCTGCCACCCGACCCCCCCCGACCCCCCGAAACTATGTCCCCAAACCCGCCACCCCGACGCCCGACCCCACCGACACCCACGAGACTATGTTACTAAACCCGCCACCCCCGACCACCGACCCCCCGACCCCCCCGAGACTATGTCCCCAAACCCGACACCCGACCCCCGACCACCCCCGAGACTATGTCCCCAAACCTGCCACACGACACCCCGACTCCCCCGACCCCCCCAAGACAATGTCCTCAAACCCGCCACCCTACCCCTGACCCCCCCGAGACTATGTCCCCAAACCCGCCACCCCGAAACCGACCGACCCCGACACCCCGAGACTGTCCCTAAACCCGCCACCCCGACCACCGAGCCCCCCAACCTTTCCCCGAGACTATGTCCGCAAACGCGCCTCTCGACCCCCGACCACCCCCGACCCCCCCCGAGACTATGTACCCAAACCCGCCACCCAACTCCCGCCCCACCGAGACTGTTTCCCCAAACCCGCCACCCGAACACCGACCCCCCCGACCCCCCCGAGACTATGTCTCCAAACCGGCACCGGACCACCGACCCCCCCGAGACTATGTCCCAAACCATCCACCTGACCTCCGACCACCCCCGAGACTATGTCCCAAAACCCGCCACCCGACCCCCGACTCCCCCGACCCCCCCCGAGACAATGTCCCCAAACGCGCCTCCCGACCCCCGACCTCCCCGAGAATATGTCCCCAAACTCGCCTCCCGACACCCGACCCCCCGAGAATATGTCCCCAAACCCGCCACCCCGACTCCCGACCCCCCCCGAGACTGTTTCCCCAAACCCGCCACCCCGACCCCCGACCCCGCCGACCCCCCCGAGACTCTGTCCCCAAACCCGCCACCCCGACCCACCCGAGACTATGTCCCCAAACCCGCCACCCGACCCCCGACCCACCCCGAGACTATGTCCCCAAACCCGCCACCCGTCCCCCTAACCCCTCGACCCCCCCCGAGACTATGTCCCCCAAACCCGCCACCCCGACCCCCCGACCCACCTCGAGACTATGTCCCCAAACCCGCCACCCAACTCCTGACCCCCCCAAACCCCCTGAGACTATTTCCCCAAACCCGTCACCCGACCCCCCCCCCGACCACCCCGTGACTGTGTCCTCAAACCCGACACCCGACCCCCCGACCCCTCTGACCCCCGAGACTATGTCCACAAACCCGCCACCCCCGAACCCCCGACCCACCGAACCCCCCGAGACTATGTCCCCCAAACCCGCCACCCGACTCCCGACCCCCCCGAAGCTATTTCCCAAAACCCGCCACCCCGACGCCCGAGCCCCCCGAGACTATGTCCTAAAGCCCGCCACCCGACCCCCGACCCTCCCGACCCCCCCGAGATTATGTCCCCAAACCCGCCACCCCACCCCTGACCCACCCCGAGACTATGTCCCCAAACCCGCCACCCGACCCCCCACCCCCCGAAACTATGTCCTTAAACCCAGCACTCGACCACCGAGCCCCCCGACGCTTCCCCGAGACTATGTCCGCAAACCTTCCTCCCGAACCCGACCCCCCCAGACCAACCCGAGACTATGTCCCGAAACCCACCTCCTGACACCTGACCCCCCAAAACTATGTCCCCAAACCCGCCACCCCGAACCCAGACCACACCGAACTTCCCGAGACTATGTCCCCAAACCCGCCACCGACCCACGACCCCCTGACCCCTCCGGGACTATGTCCCCAAACCCGCCACCCAACCCACAACCCCCTGAACCCCCGAGACTATGTCCCCAAACCCTCCACCCGACTACTGACCCCCTGTACCCCCCGAGACTATGTCCCCAAACCCGCCACACGACCCCCCCCAACACCCCGAGACTATGTCCCCAAACCCGCCACCCCGACTTCCGACCCCCCCGAGACTATGTCCCCAAACCCGCCCCCCGACCCCTGACCCCCCCGAGACTATGTCCCCAATCCCGCCCCCTGACCCCCGACCCATGTCCCCAAACCTGCCACCTGACGCCCGTTCCCCCCGTCCCCCCCGAGACTATGTCCCCATACCCACCACACGACCCCCGACCCCCACAGACACCCAAGAGACAATGACCCAAACCCGACACCCGTCCCCCGACCCCCCGACCCACCCCGAGACTATGTCCGCAAACCCGCCTCCCAACACCCGACCCCCCCAAGACTATGTCCCCAATCCCGCCACCCCGACCCCCAACCACCCCGACCATCCCGATACTATGTCCCCAAACCCGCCACCCGAACCCCGACCCCCCGAGACTATGTCCTAAAACCCGCCACCCGACCCCCGACCCTCCCGACCCCCCCGAGATTATGTCCCCAAACCCGCCACCCGACCCCCGACCCACCCCGAGACTATGTCCCCAAACCCGCCACATGACCCCCGACCCCTCCGAAACTATGCCCCTAAGCCCAGCACTCGACCACCGAGCCCCCCGACGCTTCCCCGAGACTATGTCCGCAAACCCGCCTCCCGAACCCGACCCCCCCCGACCCACCCGAGACTATGTCCCCAAACCCGCCTCCTGACACCCGACCCCCCAAGACTATGTCCCCAAACCCGCCACCCAAACCCAGACCACACCGAACTTCCCGAGACAATGTCCCCAAACCCGCCACCCCGACCCCCTGACCTCCCTGGGACTATGTCCCCAAACCCGCCACCCAACCCACAACCCCCTGAACCCCCGAGACTATGTCCCCAAACCCGCCTCCCGACTACTGACCCCCTGTACCCCCCCGAGACTATGACCCCAAATCCGCCACCCGACCCCCCCGTCACCCCGAGACTATGTCCCCAAACCCGCCACCCGACCCCCGACCCTGCCTGAGACTATGTCCCCAAACCCGCCCCCCGACCCCTGACCCCCCTGAGACTATGTCCCCAATCCCGCCCCCCGCCCCCTGAGACTATGTCCCCAAACCTGCCACCTGACGCCCGTTCTCCCTGTCCCCCCCGAGACTATGTCCCCAAACCCGCCACACGACCCCCGACCCCCACAGACACCCAGAGACTATGACCCAAACCCGACACCCGTCCCCCGACCCTCCGACCCACCCCGAGACTATGTCCGCAAACCCGCCTCCCGACACCCGACCCCCCCAAGACTATGTCCCCAATCCCACCACCTGACCCCCAACCACCCCGACCATCCCGATACTATGTCCCCAAACCCGCCACCCGAACCCCGACCCCCGGAACACCCGAGACTATGTCCCCAAACCCACCACCCGACACCCCCAACCCCCCCCGAGACTTCCCCAAAATCCACCACCTGACGACCGACCTCCCCGAAACTATGTCCTAAAACCCGCCACCCAACACCCGAACCTCCCGACCCCCCCCAAAACTATGCCTACCCCCGCCACCCGACCACCGAGATGCCGACCCTTCCCCGAGACTATGTCCGCAAACCCGCCTCCCGACCCCCCCCCGACCCCCCCGAGACTATGTACCCAAACGCGCCACCCGACCCTTGACCCCCCCCAAGACTATGACCCCAAACCCGTCACCCGACTCCCCCGAGACTATGTCCCCAAACGCGCCACCTGACCCCCCGACCCACCCCGAGATAATGTCCCCAAACCCGCCACATGACCAACGACCACCCCGACCCCCCCCCGAGTCTATGTCCCCAAACACGACACCCGACCCCCGTCCCCCCTGCCCCCCCGAGACTATGTCCCCAAACCCACCACCCGACCCCCGCGCCCCCCCGAGACTATGTCTCCAAACACGCCACCCGACCCCCGACCCCCCCAGAGACTATGTCCCCAAACACGCCACCCCGACCCCCAACCTCCCCGAGACTATGTCCCCAAACCTGCCACCTGACCCCCGACCCCCCCGAGACAATGTCCCCAAACCCGCCAGCCGACACCCGAAAGACCCCGACACCCCGTGACTATGTTCCCAAACCCGCCACACGACCCCCGACCCCCCCAGACCCACCCCGAGACTATGTCCGCAAACCCGCCTCCCGACCCCCGAACCCCCCAAGACTATGTCCCCAATCCCGCCACCCCGACCCCCAACCACCCCGACCATCCCGATACTATGTCCCCAAACCTGCCACCCGGCCCCCGACCCCCCCCCCCCGAAACTATGTCCCCAAACCCACCATTCGACACCCCCGACCCCCCCCCGAGACTATGTCCCCAAACCCGCCACACGACCCCCCCAACACCCCGAGACTATGTCCCCAAACCCGCCACCCGACTTCCGACCCCCCCCGAGACTATGTCCCCAAACCCGCCCCCCGACCCCTGACCCCCCCGATACTATGTCCCCAAACCCGCCACCCGACCCCCGACACCACCGACCCCCCCCTGAGATTATGTCCCCAAACCCGACACCCGACCCCCGACCACCCCCGAGACTATGTCCCCAAACCTGCCACACGACACCCCGACTCCCCCGACCCCCCCCAAGACAATGTCCTCAAACCCGCCACCCTACCCCTGACCCCCCCGAGACTATGTCCCCAAACCCGCCACCCGAAACCGACCGACCCCGACACCCCGAGACTGTCCCTAAACCCGCCACCCGACCACCGAGCCCCCCAACCTTTCCCCGAGACTATGTCCGCAAACGCGCCTCTCGACCCCCGACCACCCCCGACCCCCCCGAGACTATGTACCCAAACCCGCCACCCAACTCCCGCCCCACCGAGACTGTTTCCCCAAACCCGCCACCCCGAACACCGACCCCCCCCCGACCCCCCCGAGACTATGTCTCCAAACCGGCACCGGACCACCGACCCCCCCGAGACTATGTCCCAAACCATCCACCTGACCTCCGACCACCCCCGAGACTATGTCCCAAAACCCGCCACCCCGACCCCCGACTCCCCCGACCCCCCCCGAGACAATGTCCCCAAACGCGCCTCCCGACCCCCGACCTCCCCGAGAATATGTCCCCAAACTCGCCTCCCGACACCCGACCCCCCGAGAATATGTCCCCAAACCCGCCACCCCGACTCCCGACCCCCCCCGAGACTGTTTCCCCAAACCCGCCACCCGACCCCCGACCCCGCCGACCCCCCCGAGACTCTGTCCCCAAACCCGCCACCCCGACCCACCCGAGACTATGTCCCCAAACCCGCCACCCGACCCCCGACCCACCCCGAGACTATGTCCCCAAACCCGCCACCCGTCCCCCTAACCCCTCGACCCCCCCGAGACTATGTCCCCAAACCCGCCACCCCGACCCCCGACCCACCTCGAGACTATGTCCCCAAACCCGCCACCCAACTCCTGACCCCCCCAAACCCCCTGAGACTATTTCCCCAAACCCGTCACCCGACCCCCCCCCCCGACCACCCCGTGACTGTGTCCTCAAACCCGACACCCGACCCCCGACCCCTCTGACCCCCGAGACTATGTCCACAAACCCGCCACCCCGAACCCCCGACCCACCGAACCCCCCGAGACTATGTCCCCAAACCCGCCACCCGACTCCCGACCCCCCCGAAGCTATTTCCCAAAACCCGCCACCCGACGCCCGAGCCCCCCGAGACTATGTCCTAAAGCCCGCCACCCGACCCCCCGACCCTCCCGACCCCCCCGAGATTATGTCCCCAAACCCGCCACCCCCACCCCTGACCCACCCCGAGACTATGTCCCCAAACCCGCCACCCCCGACCCCCCACCCCCCGAAACTATGTCCTTAAACCCAGCACTCGACCACCGAGCCCCCCGACGCTTCCCCGAGACTATGTCCGCAAACCTTCCTCCCGAACCCGACCCCCCCAGACCAACCCGAGACTATGTCCCGAAACCCACCTCCTGACACCTGACCCCCCAAAACTATGTCCCCAAACCCGCCACCCCGAACCCAGACCACACCGAACTTCCCGAGACTATGTCTCCAAACCCGCCACCGACCCACGATCCCCATGACCCCTCCGGGACTATGTCCCCAAACCCGCCACCCAACCCACAACCCCCTGAACCCCCGAGACTATGTCCCCAAACCCTCCACCCGACTACTGACCCCCTGTACCCCCCGAGACTATGTCCCCAAACCCTCCACCCGACTACTGACCCCCCTGTACCCCCCCGAGACTATGTCCCCAAACCCGCCACACGACCCCCCCCAACACCCCGAGACTATGTCCCCAAACCCGCCACCCGACTTCCGACCCCCCCCGAGACTATGTCCCCAAACCCGCCCCCCGACCCCTGACCCCCCCCGAGACTATGTCCCCAATCCCGCCCCCTGACCCCCCGACCCATGTCCCCAAACCTGCCACCTGACGCCCGTTCCCCCCCGTCCCCCCCGAGACTATGTCCCCATACCCACCACACGACCCCCGACCCCCACAGACACCCAAGAGACAATGACCCAAACCCGACACCCGTCCCCCCGACCCCCCGACCCACCCCGAGACTATGTCCGCAAACCCGCCTCCCAACACCCGACCCCCCCAAGACTATGTCCCCAATCCCGCCACCCCGACCCCCAACCACCCCGACCATCCCGATACTATGTCCCCAAACCCGCCACCCGAACCCCGACCCCCCGAGACTATGTCCTAAAACCCGCCACCCGACCCCCGACCCTCCCGACCCCCCCGAGATTATGTCCCCAAACCCGCCACCCGACCCCCGACCCACCCCGAGACTATGTCCCCAAACCCGCCACATGACCCCCGACCCCTCCGAAACTATGCCCCTAAGCCCAGCACTCGACCACCGAGCCCCCCGACGCTTCCCCGAGACTATGTCCGCAAACCCGCCTCCCGAACCCGACCCCCCCCCGACCCACCCGAGACTATGTCCCCAAACCCGCCTCCTGACACCCGACCCCCCCAAGACTATGTCCCCAAACCCGCCACCCAAACCCAGACCACACCGAACTTCCCGAGACAATGTCCCCAAACCCGCCACCCGACCCCCTGACCTCCCTGGGACTATGTCCCCAAACCCGCCACCCAACCCACAACCCCCTGAACCCCCGAGACTATGTCCCCAAACCCGCCACCCGACTACTGACACCCTGTACCCCCCCCGAGACTATGTCCCCAAACCCGCCACCCAACCCACAACCCCCTGAACCCCCCGAGACTATGTCCCCAAACCCGCCACCCGACTACTGACCCCCTGTACCCCCCCGAGACTATGACCCCAAATCCGCCACCCCGACCCCCCCGTCACCCCGAGACTATGTCCCCAAACCCGCCACCCGACCCCCGACCCTGCCTGAGACTATGTCCCCAAACCCGCCCCCTGACCCCCCTGAGACTATGTCCCCAATCCCGCCCCCCGCCCCCTGAGACTATGTCCCCAAACCTGCCACCTGACGCCCGTTCCCCCTGTCCCCCCCGAGACTATGTCCCCAAACCCGCCACACGACCCCCGACCCCCACAGACACCCAGAGACTATGACCCAAACCCGACACCCGTCCCCCGACCCTCCGACCCACCCCGAGACTATGTCCGCAAACCCGCCTCCCGACACCCGACCCCCCCCAAGACTATGTCCCCAATCCCACCACCTGACCCCCAACCACCCCGACCATCCCGATACTATGTCCCCAAACCCGCCACCCCGAACCCCGACCCCCGGAACACCCGAGACTATGTCCCCAAACCCACCACCCGACACCCCCAACCCCCCCGAGACTTCCCCAAAATCCACCACCTGACGACCGACCTCCCCGAAACTATGTCCTAAAACCCGCCACCCAACACCCGAACCTCCCGACCCCCCCAAAACTATGCCTCTACCCCCCGCCACCCGACCACCGAGATGCCGACCCTTCCCCGAGACTATGTCCGCAAACCCGCCTCCCGACCCCCCCCGACCCCCCCGAGACTATGTACCCAAACGCGCCACCCGACCCTTGACCCCCCCCAAGACTATGTCCCCAAACCCGTCACCCGACTCCCCCGAGACTATGTCCCCAAACCCGCCACCTGACCCCCCGACCCACCCCGAGATAATGTCCCCAAACCCGCCACATGACCAACGACCACCCCCGACCCCCCCCGAGTCTATGTCCCCAAACACGACACCCGACCCCCGTCCCCCCTGCCCCCCCGAGACTATGTCCCCAAACCCACCACCCGACCCCCGACCCCCGCGCCCCCCCGAGACTATGTCTCCAAACACGCCACCCGACCCCCGACCCCCCCAGAGACTATGTCCCCAAACACGCCACCCCGACCCCCAACCTCCCCGAGACTATGTCCCCAAACCTGCCACCTGACCCCCGACCCCCCCGAGACAATGTCCCCAAACCCGCCAGCCGACACCCGAAAGACCCCGACACCCCGTGACTATGTTCCCAAACCCGCCACAACGACCCCCGACCCCCCCAGACCCACCCCGAGACTATGTCCGCAAACCCGCCTCCCGACCCCCGAACCCCCCAAGACTATGTCCCCAATCCCGCCACCCCGACCCCCAACCACCCCGACCATCCCGATACTATGTCCCCAAACCTGCCACCCCCGGCCCCCCGACCCCCCCCCCCCGAAACTATGTCCCCAAACCCACCATTCGACACCCCCCGACCCCCCCGAGACTATGTCACCAAAACCGCAACCCGACTCCCAACCTCCCCGAAACTATGTCCCCAAACCCGCCACTGACCCCCCCCGAAACTATGTCCCTACCTCGCCACCTGACCACCCGACCCCCCCTGACCCCCCTGAGACTATGTCCCCAAATGCGCCATCCGACCCTTGACTCCCCCGAGACTATGTACGCAAACCCGCCACCCGACCCCGACCACACCGACCTTCCCGAGACTATGTCCCCAAACACGCCACCCTCCCACAACCCCGCCCGACCCCCCGAGACTATGTCCCCAAACCCGCCACCCGACTCCCGATCCCCCCGAACCCCCCCGAGACTATGTCCGCAAACCTGCCACCCGACCCCCGCCGACCCCCCCGAGACTCTGTCCCCAAACCCGCCACCCGACCCCCGACCCACTCGAGACTATGTCCCCAAACCCGCCACCCGACCCCCGTCGCCCCGCCGCCCCGAGACTATGTCCTCAAACCCGCCACACGACCCCGCCGACCCCCCTGAGACTCTGTCCCCAAACACGCCACCCGACCCCCGACCCCCCGAGACTATGTCCCCAAACCCACCACCCGACCCCCTAACCCCTCGACCCCCCCGAGACTATGTCCCCAAACCCGCCACCCGACCCCCGACCCACCCCGAGACTATGTCCCCAAACCTGCCATCCGACCCCCCCGAGACTATGACCCAAACCCGCCACCCGACCCCCGAGCCCCCGACCCCCCCGAGACGATGTCCCTAAACCCGCCACCCGACCACCAAACCCCCCGACCCATCCCGAGACTATGTCCGCAAACCCGCCTCCCGACCCCCGACCCCCCCGAGACTATGTCCCCAAACCCGCCACCTGAAAACCGAACCCCCCAACACTACGCCCCAATCCCGCCACCCGACTCCCAACCACCCCCACCATCCCGATGCTATGACTCAAAACCCGCCACTCGACCCCCGACACCCCGACCCCCCCGAGACTATGTCCCCAAACCCGCCTCCTGACCCCCCGATCCCCCCGAGACTATTTCCCGACCCCCCGACCCCCCCCGTGACTATGTCCCCAAACCCGACACCCGACTACCGACCCCCCTGACCCCCCGAGACTATGTCCGCAAACCCGCCACCCCGAACCCCCGTCCCACCGAACCCCCCGAGAGTATGTCCTCAAACCCGCCACCCGACACCCGACACACCCGACCCCCACCGAGAATATGTCCCCAAACCCACCACCCGACTCCCGACCCCCCCCGAAACTGTTTCCCCAAACCCGCCACCCGACGCCCGACCCCCCGAGACTATATCCTAAAACCCGCCACCCCCACCCCCGACCCCCCCGACCCCCCCGAGATTATGTCCCCAAACCTGCCACCCGACACCCGGCCCTCCCCGAGACTATGTCCCCAAGCCCGCCACCCGAGCCCGACACCCTCGACCCCCCCGAAACTATGTCCCTAAACCCGCCACCCGACCACCGACCCCCCAGACCCACCCCGAGACTATGTCCGCAAACCCGCCTCCCAACCACGACCCCCCAAAGACTATGTCCCCAATCCCGCCACCCGACCCCCAACCACCCCGACCCCCCCGAGACTATGTTATGTTCCCAAACCCGCCACCCGACTCCCGATCCCCCCGAACCCACCGAGACTATGTCCGCAAACCCGCCACCCGACCCCGCCGACCCCCCTGAGACTCTGTCCCAAACCCGCCACCCAACCCCCGACCCACTCAAGACTATGTCCCCAAACCCGCCACCCGACCCCTGTCCCCCTGAGACTATGTCCCCAAACCCGCCACACGACCCCGCCGACCCCCCCTGAGACTCTGTCCCCAAACCCGCCACCCGACCCCCGACCCCCCCGAGACTATGTCCCCAAACCCGCCACCCGACCCCCCGACCCACCTCGAGACTATGTCCCCAAACCCGCCACCTGACCCTCGACCCACCCCGACACCCAAGAGACTATGTCCCCAAACCCGCCACCCGACCCCCGACCCACCCCAAGACTATGTCCCCAAACCCACCACCCGACCCCCGACCCCCCCGACCCCCCCGACCCCCCCCGCGACTATGTCCCTAAACCCGCCACCCGACCACCAACCCCCAAGACCCACCCCGAGACTACGTCCGCAAACCCGCCTCCCGACCCCCGAACCCCTGACCCGACGAGACTATGTCCCCAAACACGCCACCCGACCCCCGACCCCACCAAGGCTATGTCCCCAAACCCACCACCCGACACCCGACCCCCCCAGAACCACCCGAGACTATGTCCCCAAACCAGCCACCTGACCCCCCGACCCCCCCGAGACTATATCCCCAAACCCGCCACCCCACACACGACTCCCCCGACCCTCCCGAATCTATGTCCCTAAACCTGCCACCCGACTACCGAGCCCCCCGACCCTTCCCCGAGACTGTGTCTGCAAACGAGCCTCCCGACCCTAGACCCCCCCCCGACTCCCCCGAGACTATGTCCCCAAACCCGCCACCCGACACCCGACCCACCCCGAGACTATGTCCACAAACCTGCCACCCGATTTCCGAACCCCCCGATCCCCCGAAACTATGCCCCTAAACCCGCCACCCGACTTCCGAGCCCCCTGACCCTTCCCCGAGACTATGTCTGCAAACGAGCCTCACGACCTCCAACCGCCCCCGACCCCCCCGAGAATATGTCCCCAAACCCGCCACCCGACCACTGACCCCCCCAGGACTGTGTCCCGAAACCCGCCACCTGACCCCCGACCACACCGACCTTCCCGAGACTATGTCCCCAAACCCGCCACCCGAACCACGACCCCCCTGAGACTATGTCCCCATACCTGCCATCCGACCCCCGACCACACCGACCTTCCCGAGACTATGTCCCCAAACCCGCCACCCGAACCACGACCCCCCTGAGACTATGTCCCCATACCTGCCATCCGACACCCCGATCCCCATCGTGACTATGTCCCCAAACCCGCCACCTGACACCCGACCCACCCCGAGACTATGTCCCCAAACACAACACCCGACCCCCGACCCCACCGACACCCACGAGACTATGTCCCCAAACCCGCCACCCGAAGCCCGAGCCCCCGACCCCCCCCGTGACTATGTCACTAAACCCCCCACCCGACCTCTGACCCCCCCGAGACTATGTCCACAAACCCGCCACCCGACGCCTGACCCCTCCGAGACTATGTCCTAAAACCCGCCACCCGACCCCCGACCCCCCCGAGACTATGTCCCCAAATACGCCACCCGACCCCCGACCCCAGCAAGACTATGTCCCCAAACCCGCCACCCCGAATCCCGACCCCCCCGAACCACCCGAGACTATGTCCCCAAACCCACCACCCAACCACCGACCCCCCCCGAGACTATGTCCCCAAACCCGAACCCCGACCCCCCCGAGACTATGTCCCCAAACCCGCCACCCGACCCCCGACCCCGGCGGTGCCCCCCGAGAATATGTCCACAAACTCGCCAACCGACTCCTGACCTCCCCAGAGACTTTGTCCCCAAACCCGCCACCCCGACCCCCGACCCCCCTCGAGACTGTTACCCCCAAACCCGCCACCCGACGCCCGACCCCCCCCGAGACTATGTCCTAAAACCCGCCACCCAACCACCGACCCCCCCAAGACTATGTCCCGAAACCCGCCACCCGACCCCCGACCACACCGACCTTCCCGTGACTATGTCCCCAAACCCGCCACCCGACGCCCGACCCCCCCCCGAGACTATGTCCTAAAACCCGCCACCCAACCACCGACCCCCCCAAGACTATGTCCCGAAACCCGCCACCCGACCCCCGACCACACCGACCTTCCCGTGACTATGTCCCCAAACCCGCCACCCGACCCCCGAACCCCCCAACCCACCCCCGATACTATGTCCCCAAACCCGCCACCCGACCCCCCGACTCCGCCCGAGAATATGTCCCCAAACCCGCCACCTGACCCCCGACCCACCCCGAGACTATGTCCCCAAACCCGCCACCCGAACCCCCCCCGAGACTATGTCCCCAAACCCGCCACCCGACCCCCCACGACACCCCCCGAGAAGATGTCCCCAAACCCGCCACCTGACCCCCGACCCACCCCGAGACTATGTCCCCAAACCCGCCACCCGACCCCCGACCCCCCCCGATCCCCCCCGAGACTATGTCCCCAAACCCGCCACCTGACTTCCGACATCCCCGAGACTGTATCCGCAAACACGACACCCGACCCCTGAACCCCCCGACCCCCCTGCGACTATGTCCCCAAACCCGCCACCCGACCCCCGACCCCCCTGAAAACCCCAAGACTATGTCCACAAACCCGCCACCCACCCCCGAACCCCCCGACCCACCCCCGAGACTATGTCCCCAAAACCGCCACCCGAATCCCCCGACCCCCCCGAGAATCTGTCCCCAATCCCGCCACCTGACCCCCGACCCACCCCGAGACTATGTCCCCAAACCTTCCACCCGAAACCCCCCGAGACTATGTCCCCAAACCCGCCACCCCGACCCACCAGACACCCCCGAGAAGATGTCACAAACCCACCACCTGACCCCCAAGACCCACCCCGAGACTATGTCCGCAAATCAGCCTCCCGACCCCCGAACCCCCAACCGCCCGAGCCTATGTCCCCAAACACGCCACCCGACCCTCGAACCCCTAAGACTACGTCCCCAAACCCACCACCCGACAGCCGACCCCTCCGAACCACCCGAGACTATGTCCCAAAACCAGTCACCCGCAAACCCCGACCCCCCCGAGACTATGTCCCCAAACCCGAAACCCGAACCCCGACCCCCCCGAGACTATGTCCCCAAACCCGAAACCCGAACCCCGACCCCCCCGAGACTATGTCCCCAAACCCGAAACCCGAACCCCGACCCCCCGACCCCCCCGAGACTATGTCCCCAAACCCGAAACCCGAACCCCGACCCCCCGACCCCCCCGAGACTATGTCCCCAAACCCAACACCCAAACCCCCGACCAACCGACCCCCCCCGAGACTATGTCCCCAAACCCGAAACCCGAACCCCGACCCCCCCGACCCCCCTCGAGAATATATCCCCAAATCCGCCACCCGACTCCCGACCCCCCCGAGACTGTTTCCCCAAACCCGTCACCCGAACCCCGACCCCCCGACCCCCCGAGACTATGTCCCCAAACCCAACACCCAAACCCCCGACCAACCGACCCCCCCGAGACTATGTCCACAAACCCGCCACCCGAAACCCGACCCCCCCGATCCCCCTAGAGAATATATCCCCAAACCCGCCACCCGACTCCTGACACCCCCCGAGACTGTTTCCCCTAACCGCCCACCTGAACGCCGATCCCCCAAGACTATGTCCCCAAACCCGCCACCCCGACCCCCGACCCACCCCGAGACTATGTCCGCAAACCTGGACCCCACCGACCCCCCCCTGAGATTATGTCCCCAAACACGCCACCCGACCCCCGACACCCCGACCCCCCCGAGACTATGTCCCCAAATCCGCCACCTGAACCCCGACCACCCCCGAGACCATGTCCCCAAACCCGCCACCTGACCCCTGAACCCCCCGACACGCACGAGACTATGTCCCCAAACCCGCCATCTGAAGTCCGAACACCCCGACCCCCCCGAGACTATGTCACTAAACCCACCACCCGACCACCGACCCCACCGAACCCCCCCGAGACTACATCCCCAAACCCGACACCCGACCCCCGTACCCCTGCCCCTCCGAGACTATGTCTGCAAACCCGCCACCTGACCCCGCCGACCCCCCCAAGAGGCTCTGTCCCCAAACATGCCAAACCGACCCCCGACACCCCCGAGACTATGTCCCAATCCCGCCACCCGAACCCCCCGAGACTATTTCCCCAAACCCGCCACCCGACCCCCGACCCACTCGAGACTATGTCCCCAAACCCGCCACCCAACCCCCGAAA
The DNA here is from genome assembly GCA_026770705.1 of Isurus oxyrinchus. Classification (NCBI taxonomy): domain Eukaryota; kingdom Metazoa; phylum Chordata; class Chondrichthyes; order Lamniformes; family Lamnidae; genus Isurus; species Isurus oxyrinchus. Next base: position 57,421 of record JANJGN010001896.1, read on the forward strand.
CACCCAACAACCCCGAGACTATGTCCCCAAACCCGCCACCCGACCCCCGACCCACCCCGAGACTATGTCCCCAAAGCTGCCACCCCGACCCCCCCCGAGACTATGTCCCCAAACCCCGCCACCCGACCCCCCCCCGAGACTATGTCCCCAAACCCGCCACCCCCGACCCACCCTGAGACTATGTCCCCAAACACGCCACCCGACCCACCCCGAGACTATGTCCCCAAACCCGCTAGCTGACCCCCGACCCACCCCCACTCCCAAGAGACTGTGTCCCTAAACCCACCACCCGACCCCCGACACCCCCGACCCCCCCGAGACTATGTCCCTAAACCCGCCACCCGACCACCGACCCCCTAGACCCGCCCCGAGACAATGTCCCCAAACCCGCCACCTGACCCCTGACCCCCCCAACACCCACGAGACTATCTCCCCAAACCCACCATCTGAAGTCTGAACACCCCGACCCCCCCGAGACTATGTCACTAAACCCGCCACCCGACCACCGACCCCACCGAAGTCCCCCGAGACTACATCCCCAAACCCGACACCCGACCCCCGTACCCCCTGCCCCTCCGAGACTATGTCAGCAAACCCGCCACCCGACCACCGACCCCACCGAAGCCCCCCGAGACTACATCCCCAAACCTGCCACCCGACACCCCCGACCCCCCCTGAGACTATGTCCCCAATTCCGAACCCCGACCCCTCCGAGAGTATGTCCCCAAACCCGCCCCACCCAACCCCCCTGACCCCCCGAGACTGTCCACAAACCCGCCACCCAACCCCCGACCCCCCCGAGACTATGTCCCTAAACCCGCCACCCGACCCCCGATCCACCCCGAGACTATGTCCCCAAACCTGCCACCCGACCCCCGACCCCCCCGAGACTATGTCCTCAAACCCGCCACCCGACCCCCCGATCCACCCCGAGACTATGTCCCCAAACCCGCCACCTGACACCCGACCCCCCCCGAGACTATGTCCTCAAACCCGCCACCTGACACCCGACCCCCCCGACCCCCCCGTGACTATGTCACTAAACCCGCCACCCAACCCCCGACCCCCCCGAGACTATGTCCGCAAACCCGCCTCCCGACCCCCGAACCCCCGACCCCCCGAGACTATGGCCCCAAAGACGCCACCCGAACCCCGACCCCCCCGAGACTATGTCCCCAAACCTGCCACCCCACACCCGACCCCCCGACCCTCCAGAATCTTTGTCCCTAAACCTGCCACCCAAGCCCCCCGACCCTTCCCCGAGACTGTGTCCGCAAACTAGCCTCCCGACGCCCGACCCCCGCCGACTCCCCCGAGACTATGTCCCCAAACCCACCACCCAACCACCGACCCCCCCGAGACTATGTCCCGAAACCCGCCACCCGACCCCCGACCTTCCCGTGACTATGTCCCCAAACCCGCCACCCGACCCCTGAACCCCCCAACCCACCCCCGATACTATGTCCCCAAACCCGCCACCCGACCCCCCCCGACACTCCCGAGAATATGTCCCCAAACCCGCCACCTGACCCCCGACCCACCCCGAGACTATGTCCCCAAACCCGCCACCCCGAAACCCCCCGAGACTATGTCCCCAAACCCGCCACCCGACCCCCGACCCACCCGAGAAGATGTCCCCAAACCCGCCACCCGACACCCCCGAGAAGATGTCCCCAAACCCGCCACCTGACCCCCGACCCACCCCGAGACTATGACCCCAAACCCGCCGCCCGACCCCCGACCCCCCCAATCCCCCCTGAGACAATGTCCCCAAACCCGCCACCTGACTTCCGACCCCCCCGAGACTGTTTCCCCTAACACGCCACCCGACACCTGACCCCCCCGACCCCCCTGCGACTATGTCCCCAAACCCGCCACCCGACCCCCAACCCACCCCGAGACTATGTCCCCAAACCCGCCACCCGACCCCCGACCCCACCGACACCCACGAGACTATGTCCTCAAACCCGCCATCCGAAGCCCGATCCCCCTGAAACTATGTCACTAACCCACCACCCGACCCCCGACCCACCACGAGACTATGTCCCCAAACCTGCCAGCTGACCCCCGACCCCACCGACCCCCCCCCCCCCCCGAGATTATGTCCCCAAACCCGCATCCCGACCCCAGACCCACCCCGAGAATTTGTCTCCAAACCCGCCACCGGATCCCCGAACGCCCGACCCATGTCCCCAAACCCGCCACCCGAACCCCCAACCCCTCCCGAGACTATGTCCTCAAACCTGCCACCCTGTCCCCGACCCCCTCGACCCCCCCGAGACTATGTCCCCAAACCCGCCACCTGACCCCCGATCCCCCCAAGACTATGTCCCCAAACCGGCCATCCGACCCCCGATCCCCCCAAGACTATGTCCCCAAACCGGCAATCCGACACCCGACACCACCGACCCCCCCTGAGATTATGTCCCCAAACCCGCCACCCCGATCTCAGACCCGCCCGAAATCCACCGAGACTATGTCCGCAAACCCGCCACCCCGACCCCCTAACCCCCCGAGACTATGTCCCCAAACCTGCCACCCCGACCCCCGACACCACCGACCCCCCCGAGATTATGTCCCCAAACCCGCCACCCGACGCCCGACCACCCGAGACGATGTCCTAAAACCCGCCACCCGACCTCCGACCCCCCTGACCCCCCCGGGATTATGTCCCCAAACCCGCCACCTGACCCCCCCGACCCCCCGAGACTATGTCCCCAAACCCACCACCTGACCCCCGATCCACCCCGAGACTATGTCCCCAAACCCACCACCTGACCCCCGACCCACCCCGAGACTATGTCCGCAAACCCGCCACCCGACCCCCCCGACCCCCCGAAACTATGTCCCCAAACCCGCCACCTGACCCTTGACCCACCCCGAGACTATGTCCTCAAACCCGCCACCCGACGCCCGACCCCACCGACACCCACGAGACTATGTCCCTAAACCCGCCATCTGAAGCCCGACCCCCCCCGAAACTATGTTACTAAACACGCCACCCGACCACCGACCCCCCCGACCCCCCCGAGACCCAAAACCCGCCACCCCGACCCCCGACTCCCCCGACCCCCCCCGAGACAATGTCCCCAAACGCGCCTCCCGACCCCCGACCTCCCCGAGAATATGTCCCCAAACTCGCCTCCCGACACCCGACCCCCCCGAGACTGTTTCCCCAAACCCGCCACCCGACCCCCGACTCCCCCGACCACCCCCGAGACAATGTCCCCAAACGCGCCTCCCGACCCCCGACCCACCCGAGACTATGTCCCCAAACCTGCCACACGACACCCCGACTCCCCCGACCCCCCCAAGACAATGTCCTCAAACCCGCCACCCTACCCCTGACCCCCCCGAGACTATGTCCCCAAACCCGCCACCCGAAACCGACCGACCCCCGACACCCCGAGACTGTCCCTAAACCCGCCACCCGACCACCGAGCCCCCCAACCTTTCCCCGAGACTATGTCTGCAAACGCGCCTCTCGACCCCCGACCACCCCCGACCCCCCCGAGACTATGTACCCAAACCCGCCACCCAACTCCCGCCCCACCGAGACTGTTTCCCCAAACCCGCCACCCCGAACACCGACCCCCCCGACCCCCACCGAGACTATGTCCCCAAACCCGACACCCGACCCCCGACCACCCCCGAGACTATGTCCCCAAACCTGCCACACGACACCCCGACTCCCCCGACCCCCCCAAGACAATGTCCTCAAACCCGCCACCCTACCCCTGACCCCCCCGAGACTATGTCCCCAAACCCGCCACCCGAAACCGACCGACCCCGACACCCCGAGACTGTCCCTAAACCCGCCACCCGACCACCGAGCCCCCCAACCTTTCCCCGAGACTATGTCTGCAAACGCGCCTCTCGACCCCCGACCACCCCCGACCCCCCCGAGACTATGTACCCAAACCCGCCACCCAACTCCCGCCCCACCGAGACTGTTTCCCCAAACCCGCCACCCGAACACCGACCCCCCCCGACCCCCCCGAGACTATGACCCCAAACCCGCCACCCGACCCCGACACCAACGACCCCCCCCGAGATTATGTCCCTAAACCCGCCACCCGACCCCAGACCCACCCCGCGACTATGTCTCCAAACCGGCACCGGACCACCGACCCCCCCGAGACTATGTCCCAAACCATCCACCTGACCTCCGACCACCCCCGAGACTATGTCCCAAAACCCGCCACCCGACCCCCGACTCCCCCGACCCCCCCCCGAGACAATGTCCCCAAACGCGCCTCCCGACCCCTGACCTCCCCGAGAATATGTCCCCAAACTCGCCTCCCGACACCCGACCCCCCGAGAATATGTCCCCAAACCCGCCACCCGACTCCCGACCCCCCCGAGACTGTTTCCCCAAACCCGCCACCCGACCCCCGACCCCGCCGACCCCCCCGAGACTCTGTCCCCAAACCCGCCACCCCGACCCACCCGAGACTATGTCCCCAAACCCGCCACCCGACCCCCGACCCACCCCGAGACTATGTCCCCAAACCCGCCACCCGTCCCCCTAACCCCTCGACCCCCCCGAGACTATGTCCCCAAACCCGCCACCCGACCCCCGACCCACCTCGAGACTATGTCCTCAAACCCGCCACCCAACTCCTGACCCCCCCAAACCCCCTGAGACTATTTCCCCAAACCCGTCACCCGACCCCCCCCCGACCACCCCGTGACTGTGTCCTCAAACCCGACACCCGACCCCCGACCCCCCTGACCCCCCGAGACTATGTCCACAAACCCGCCACCCGAACCCCCGACCCACCGAACCCCCCGAGACTATGTCCCCAAACCCGCCACCCGACTCCCGACCCCCCCGAAGCTATTTCCCAAAACCCGCCACCCGACGCCCGAGCCCCCGGAGACTATGTCCTAAAGCCCGCCACCCGACCCCCGACCCTCCCGACCCCCCCGAGATTATGTCCCCAAACCCGCCACCCCACCCCTGACCCACCCCGAGACTATGTCCCCAAACCCGCCACCCCGACCCCCCACCTCCCGAAACTATGTCCCTAAACCCAGCACTCGACCACCGAGCCCCCCGACGCTTCCCCGAGACTATGTCCGCAAACCTTCCTCCCGAACCCGACCCCCCCAGACCAACCCGAGACTATGTCCCGAAACCCACCTCCTGACACCTGACCCCCCAAAACTATGTCCCCAAACCCGCCACCCGAACCCAGACCACACCGAACTTCCCGAGACTATGTCCCCAAACCCGCCACCGACCCACGACCCCCTGACCCCTCCGGGACTATGTCCCCAAACCCGCCACCCAACCCACAACCCCCTGAACCCCCGAGACTATGTCCCCAAACCCTCCACCCGACTACTGACCCCCTGTACCCCCCGAGACTATGTCCCCAAACCCGCCACACGACCCCCCCAACACCCCGAGACTATGTCCCCAAACCCGCCACCCCGACTTCCGACCCCCCCAAGACTATGTCCCCAAACCCGCCCCCCGACCCCTGACCCCCCGAGACTATGTCCCCAATCCCGCCCCCTGACCCCCGACCCATGTCCCCAAACCTGCCACCTGACGCCCGTTCCCCCCGTCCCCCCCGAGACTATGTCCCCATACCCACCACACGACCCCCGACCCCCACAGACACCCAAGAGACAATGACCCAAACCCGACACCCGTCCCCCGACCCCCCGACCCACCCCGAGACTATGTCCGCAAACCCGCCTCCCAACACCCGACCCCCCCAAGACTATGTCCCCAATCCCGCCACCCGACCCCCAACCACCCCGACCATCCCGATACTATGTCCCCAAACCCGCCACCCGAACCCCGACCCCCCGAGACTATGTCCTAAAACCCGCCACCCGACCCCCGACCCTCCCGACCCCCCCGAGATTATGTCCCCAAACCCGCCACCCGACCCCCGACCCACCCCGAGACTATGTCCCCAAACCCGCCACATGACCCCCGACCCCCCCGAAACTATGCCCCTAAGCCCAGCACTCGACCACCGAGCCCCCCGACGCTTCCCCGAGACTATGTCCGCAAACCCGCCTCCCGAACCCGACCCCCCCGACCCACCCGAGACTATGTCCCCAAACCCGCCTCCTGACACCCGACCCCCCAAGACTATGTCCCCAAACCCGCCACCCAAACCCAGACCACACCGAACTTCCCGAGACAATGTCCCCAAACCCGCCACCCGACCCCCTGACCTCCCTGGGACTATGTCCCCAAACCCGCCACCCAACCCACAACCCCCTGAACCCCCGAGACTATGTCCCCAAACCCGCCACCCGACTACTGACCCCCCGTTACCCCCATGAGACTATGACCCCAAATCCGCCACCCGACCCCCCCGTCACCCCGAGACTATGTCCCCAAACCCGCCACCCGACCCCCGACCCTGCCTGAGACTATGTCCCCAAACCCGCCCCCCGACCCCTGACCCCCCTGAGACTATGTCCCCAATCCCGCCCCCCGCCCCCTGAGACTATGTCCCCAAACCTGCCACCTGACGCCCGTTCCCCCTGTCCCCCCCGAGACTATGTCCCCAAACCCGCCACACGACCCCCGACCCCCACAGACACCCAGAGACTATGACCCAAACCCGACACCCGTCCCCCGACCCTCCGACCCACCCCGAGACTATGTCCGCAAACCCGCCTCCCGACACCCGACCCCCCCAAGACTATGTCCCCAATCCCACCACCTGACCCCCAACCACCCCGACCATCCCGATACTATGTCCCCAAACCCGCCACCCGAACCCCGACCCCCGGAACACCCGAGACTATGTCCCCAAACCCACCACCCGACACCCCCAACCCCCCCGAGACTTCCCCAAAATCCACCACCTGACGACCGACCTCCCCAAAACTATGTCCTAAAACCCGCCACCCAACACCCGAACCTCCCGACCCCCCCAAAACTATGCCTCTACCCCCGCCACCCGACCACCGAGATGCCGACCCTTCCCCGAGACTATGTCCGCAAACCCGCCTCCCGACCCCCCCCGACCCCCCCGAGACTATGTACCCAAACGCGCCACCCGACCCTTGACCCCCCCCAAGACTATGTCCCCAAACCCGTCACCCGACTCCCCCGAGACTATGTCCCCAAACGCGCCACCTGACCCCCCGACCCACCCCGAGATAATGTCCCCAAACCCGCCACATGACCAACGACCACCCCGACCCCCCCCGAGTCTATGTCCCCAAACACGACACCCGACCCCCGTCCCCCCTGCCCCCCCGAGACTATGTCCCCAAACCCACCACCCGACCCCCGACCCCCGCGCCCCCCCGAGACTATGTCTCCAAACACGCCACCCGACCCCCGACCCCCCCCAGAGACTATGTCCCCAAACACGCCACCCGACCCCCAACCTCCCCGAGACTATGTCCCCAAACCTGCCACCTGACCCCCGACCCCCCCGAGACAATGTCCCCAAACCCGCCAGCCGACACCCGAAAGACCCCGACACCCCGTGACTATGTTCCCAAACCCGCCACACGACCCCCGACCCCCCCAGACCCACCCCGAGACTATGTCCGCAAACCCGCCTCCCGACCCCCGAACCCCCCAAGACTATGTCCCCAATCCCGCCACCCGACCCCCAACCACCCCGACCATCCCGATACTATGTCCCCAAACCCACCATTCGACACCCCCGACCACCCCGAGACTATGTCACCAAAACCGCAACCCGACTCCCGACCTCCCCGAAACTATGTCCCCAAACCCGCCACTGACCCCTGAACCCCCCGACCCCCCCGAAACTATGTCCCTACCTCGCCACCTGACCACCCGACCCCCCCTGACCCCCCTGAGACTATGTCCCCAAACGCGCCATCCGACCCTTGACTCCCCCGAGACTATGTACGCAAACCCGCCACCCGACCCCGACCACACCGACCTTCCCGAGACTATGTCCCCAAACACGCCACCCTCCCACAACCCCGCCCGACCCCCCGAGACTATGTCCCCAAACCCGCCACCCGACTCCCGAACCCCCCCGAGACTATGTCCGCAAACCTGCCACCCGACCCCGCCGACCCCCCCGAGACTCTGTCCCCAAACCCGCCACCCGACCCCCGACCCCCCGAGACTATGTCCCCAAACCCACCACCCGACCCCCTAACCCCTCGACCCCCCCGAGACTATGTCCCCAAACCCGCCACCCGACCCCCGACCCACCCCGAGACTATGTCCCCAAACCTGCCATCCGACCCCCCGAGACTATGACCCAAACCCGCCACCCGACCCCCGAGCCCCCGACCCCCCCGAGACGATGTCCCTAAACCCGCCACCCGACCACCAAACCCCCCGACCCATCCCGAGACTATGTCCGCAAACCCGCCTCCCGACCCCCGACCCCCCCGAGACTATGTCCCCAAACACGCCACCTGAAAACCGAACCCCCCAACACTACGCCCCAATCCCGCCACCCGACTCCCAACCACCCCCACCATCCCGATGCTATGACTCAAAACCCGCCACTCGACCCCCGACACCCCGACCCCCCCGAGACTATGTCCCCAAACCCGCCTCCTGACCCCCCGATCCCCCCGAGACTATTTCCCGACCCCCCGACCCCCCCGTGACTATGTCCCCAAACCCGACTACCGACCCCCCTGACCCCCCGAGACTATGTCCGCAAACCCGCCACCCGAACCCCCGTCCCACCGAACCCCCCGAGAGTATGTCCTCAAACCCGCCACCCGACACCCGACACACCCGACCCCCACCGAGAATATGTCCCCAAACCCACCACCCGACTCCCGACCCCCCCCGAAACTGTTTCCCCAAACCCGCCACCCGACGCCCGACCCCCCGAGACTATATCCTAAAACCCGCCACCCCACCCCCGACCCCCCCGACCCCCCCCGAGATTATGTCCCCAAACCTGCCACCCGACACCCGGCCCTCCCCGAGACTATGTCCCCAAGCCCGCCACCCGAGCCCGACACCCTCGACCCCCCCGAAACTATGTCCCTAAACCCGCCACCCGACCACCGACCCCCCAGACCCACCCCGAGACTATGTCCGCAAACCCGCCTCCCAACCACGACCCCCCAAAGACTATGTCCCCAATCCCGCCACCCGACCCCCAACCACCCCGACCCCCCCGAGACTATGTTCCCAAACCCGCCACCCGACTCCCGATCCCCCCGAACCCACCGAGACTATGTCCGCAAACCCGCCACCCGACCCCGCCGACCCCCCCGAGACTCTGTCCCAAACCCGCCACCCAACCCCCGACCCACTCAAGACTATGTCCCCAAACCCGCCACACGACCCCGCCGACCCCCCCTGAGACTCTGTCCCCAAACCCGCCACCCGACCCCCGACCCCCCCGAGACTATGTCCCCAAACCCGCCACCCGACCCCCGACCCACCCCGAGACTATGTCCCCAAACCCGCCAGCTGATCCCCGACCCACCCCGAGACTATGTCCCCAAACCTGCCACCCGACCCCCGACCCACCCCGAGACTATGTCCCCAAACCCGCCAGCCGATCCCCGACCCACCCCGAGACTATGACCCAAACCCGCCAACCGACCCCTGACCCACCCCGACACCCACGAGACTATAACCCAAACCCGCCACCTGACCCCCGAACCCCCGACCCCCCCACAGACTATGTCCCTAAACCCGCCACCCGACCACCGAACCCCCCGACCCACCCCGAGTCCATGTCCGCAAACCCGCCTCCCGACTCCCGACCCCCCGAGACTATGTCCCCAAACCTGCCACCTGAAAACCGACTCCCCCAACACTAGGTCCCCAATCCCGCCACCCCGACTCCCAACCACCCCCACCATCCCGATGCTATGACTCCAAACCCGCCACTCGAGCCCCGACACCCCGACCCCCCCGAGACTATGTCCCCAAACCCATCTCCCGAACCCCCCGAGACTATTTCCCCAAAGCCGCCCCCCCCGACCTCCCCGTGACTATGTCCCCAAACCCGACACCCGACCCCCCTGACCCCCCGAGACTATGTCCGCAAACCCGCCACCCCGAAACCCCGACCCACCGAACCCCCCGAGACTATGTCCAAAAACCCGCCACCCGACACCCGACACACCCGACCCCCACCGAGAATATGTCCCCAAACCCACCACCCGACTCCCGACCCCCCCGAAACTGTTTCCCCAAACCCGCCACCCGACGCCTGACCCCCCGAGACTATATCCTAAAACCCGCCACCCGACCCCCGACCCCCCCGAGATTATGTCCCCAAACCCGCCACCCCGACCCCCGACCCACCCCGAGACTATGTCCCCAAACCCGCCACCCGACCCCTGACACACCCGACCCCCACAAAACTATGTCCCTAAACCCACCATCCGACCACCGAGCCCCCCGGCGGTTCCCCGAGACTATGTCCGCAAACCCGCCTCCCAAACCGAGTCCCCCGACCCCCCCGAGACTATGTCCCCAAACCCGCCTCCCAACACCCGACCCCCCCAAGACTACGTCCCCAAACTCGCCACCCGAACCCCGACCACACCGAACTTCCTGAGACTATTTCCCCAAACCCGCCACCCGACCCCCGACCCCCTGACCCCCCCGGGACAATGTCCCCAAACCCACCACCCAACCCACAACCCCCTGACCCACCCCGAGACTATGTCCCCAAACCCGCCACCCCACTACCGACCCCCCCGTACCCCCCCTGAGACTTTGTCCCCAAACCCGCCACCCGACCCCCCCGACACCCCGAGACTATGTCCCCAAACCCGCCAGCCGACCCCCAACCCCCCCCGAGACTATGTCCCCAAACCCGCCCCCCGACCCCTGACCCCCCCGAGACTATGTCCCCAAACCGGCCCCCCGACCCGCGACACCCCCGAGACTATGTCCCCAAACCCACCAGCCGACCCCTGACCGACCCCGACACCCCGAGACTATGTCCCCAAACCCGCCACACGACCCCCGACCCCCCCAAACACCCACGAGACTATGACCCAATCCCGACACCTGTCCCCCGACCCCCCGACCCACCCCGAGTCTATGTCCGCAAACCCGCCTCCCGACAACCGACCACACCAAGTCTATGTCCCCAATCCCGCCACCCGACCCCCAACCACCCCGACCATCCCGATACTATGTCCCCAAACCCGCCACCCGAACCCCGACCCCCCATGAAACTATGTCCCCAAACCCAGCACCCGACTCCCGACCCCCTGAACAGCCGAGACTATGTCCCCAAACCAATCACCCGACACCCCCGACCCCCCTGAGACTATGTCCCCAAACCCGCCACCCGACCCCCGACACCCCCGAGACTGTTTCCCCAAACCCACCACCTGACGACCGACCTCCCCGAATCTATGTCCTAAAACCCGCCACCCGACCCCCGAACCTCCCGACCCCCCCGAAACTATGCCCCTACCCCGCCACCCGACCACCGAGACGCCGACCCTTCCCCGAGACTATGTCCGCAAACCCGCCTCCCGACACCCGACCCCCCCGACCCCCCCAAGGCTATGTACCCAAACGCGCCACCCGACCCTTGACCCCCCCCAAGACTATGTCCCCAAACCCGCCACCCGACTCCCCCGAGACTATGTCCCCAAACCCGCCACCCGACCCCCCTGAGACTATGTCCACAAACCCGCCACCTGAGCCCCGACCCACTCCGAGACTATGTCCCCAAACCCGCCACCCGACCCCCGACCCACCCCGAGACTATGTCCCCAAACCCCGCCACCTGACCCCCCGACCCACCCCGTGATAATGTCCCCAAACCCGCCACATGAAATCGACCCCCCCGACCCCACCGAGACTATCTCATTAAACCCGCCAGCTGACCACCGACCACCCCGACTCCCCCCGAGTCTATGTCCCCAAACCCGACGCCCGACCCCCGAGACGATGTCCCCAAACCTGCCACCCGACCCCCGACCCCCCCGCCCCCCCGAGACTATGTCCGCAAACCCGCCACCCGACCCCGCCAACCCCCCCGAGACTCTGTCCCCAAACCCTCCACCCGACCCCCGACCCCCCCCGAGACTATGTCCCCAAACCCGCCACCTGACCCCCGACCGACCCCGAGATTATGTCCCCAAACCCGCCACCCCGACCCCCTAACCCCTCGACCCCCGCGGAGACTATGTCCCCAAACCCGCCACCTGACCCCCGACCGACCCCGAGATTATGTCCCCAAACCCGCCACCCCGACCCCCTAACCCCTCGACCCCCGCGGAGACTATGACCCAAACCCGCCAACCGACCCCCGACCCACCCCGACACCCACTAGACTATGACCCAAACCCGCCACCCCGACCCCCGAGCCCCCGACCCCCCCGAGACTATGTCCCTAAACCCGCCACCCGAACCCCGACCACACCGAACTTCCCGAGACTATGTCCCCAAAACCGCCACCCGACCTTTGACCCCCCGACCCACCCCGAGACTATGTCCCCAAACCCGCCTCCCGACACCCGACCCCCCCAAGCCCGCCACCCGAACCCGACCACACCGAACTTCCCGAGACTATGTCCCCAAAACCGCCACCCAACCTTCGACCCCCTGACGCCACCGGGAATATGTCCCCAAACCCGCCACCCGACCCACAACCCCCCTGACCCCCCCGAGACTATGTCCCCAAACCCGCCACCCGACTACCGACCCCCCCGTACCCCTCCGAGACTATGTCCCCAAACCCGCAACCCGACCCCCCGACACCCCGAGACTATGTCCCCAAACTCACCACCCGACCACCGACCCCCCCCGAGACTATGTCCCCAAACCCGCCCCCCGACCCCTGACCCCCCTGAGACTTTGTCCCCAAACCCACCCCCCGACACCCGACCCCCCCAAGACTATGTCCCCAAACCTGTCACCTGACACCCGACCCCCCCGACCGCCACGAGACTATGTCCCCAAACCCGCCAGCCGACAACCGACCGACCCCGACACCCCGAGACTATGTCCCCAAATCCGCCACACGACCCCCGACCCCCCCGAGACTATGTCCCCAAACCCACCACCCAACTCCCGACCCACACAAACCCCCCGAGACTATTTCCCCAAACCCGTCACCCGACCCCCCCGACCACCCCGTGACTATGTCCCCAAACCCACTATCTGACTCCCGACCCCCCCGAAACTGTTTCCCCAAACCAGCCACCCGACGCCTGACCCCCCCGAGACTATGTCCTAAAACCCGCCACCCGACGCCCGACCCTACCGACCCCCCCCAAGACTATGTCCCCAAACCCGCCACCCAACCCACAACCCCCTGAACCCCCGGGACTATGTCCCCAAACCCGCCACCCGACTACTGACACCCCGTACCCACCCGAGACTATGTCCCCAAACGGGCCACCCGACGCCCGATCCCCCCGAGACTATATCCTAAAACCCGCCACCCGACCGCCGACCCCCCCGACCCCCCCGAGATTATGTCCCCAAACCCGCCACCCGACCCCCGACCCACCCCGAGACTATGTCCCCAAACCCGCCACCCGACCCCCGACACCCCCGACCCCCCCGGAACTATGTCCCTAAACCCACCACCCGACCACCGAGCCCCCCGACGCTTCCCTGAGACTATGTCCGCAAACCCGCCACCCGAACCCCGACCCCCTGACCCCCCCGGGACTATGTCCCCAAACCCACCACCCAACCCACAACCCCCTGACCCACCCCGAGACTATGTCCCCAAACCCGCCACCCGACTACCGACCCCCCCGTACCCCCCCGAGACTATGTCCCCAAACCCGCCACCCGACCCCCCTGACACCCCGAGACTATGTCCCCAAACCCGCCATCCGACCCCCAACCCCCCCCGAGACTATGTCCCCAAACCCGCCCCCCAACCCCTGACCCCCCCGAGACTATGTCCCCAAACCGGCCCACCGACCCCCGACCCCCCCGAGACTATGTCCCCAAACCTGCCACCTGACACCCGATCCCCCCCGACCCCCCCGAGACTATGTCCCTAAACCCGCCACCTGAACCCCGACCACACCGAACTTCCCGAGACTATGTCCCCAAAACCGCCACCCGACCTTTGACCCCCCGACCCACCCCGAGACTATGTCCCCAAACCCGACTCCCGACACGCGACCCCCCCTAGCCCGCCACCCGAACCCGACCACACCGAACTTCCCGAGACTATGTCCCCAAAACCGCCACCCGACCTTCGACCCCCTGACGCCACCGGGAATATGTCCCCAAACCCGCCACCCGACCCACAACCCCCCTGACCCCCCCGAGACTATGTCCCCAAACCCGCCACCCGACTACCGACCCCCCCGTACCCCTCCGAGACTATGTCCCCAAACCCGCAACCTGACCCCCCGACACCCCGAGACTATGTCCCCAAACTCACCACCCGACCACCGACCCCCCCGAGACTATGTCCCCAAACCCGCCCCCCGAGCCCTGACCCCCTGAGACTTTGTCCCCAAACCCACCCCCCGACACCCGACCCCCCCGAGACTATGTCCCCAAACCTGTCACCTGACACCCGACCCCCCCGACCCCCACGAGACTATGTCCCCAAACCCGCCAGCCGACAACCGACCGACCCCGACACCCCGAGACTATGTCCCCAAATCCGCCACACGACCCCCGACCCCCCCGAGACTATGTCCCCAAACCCGCCACCCAACTCCCGACCCACACAAACCCCCCGAGACTATTTCCCCAAACCCGTCACCCGACCCCCCCGACCACCCCGTGACTATGTCCCCAAACCCACTATCCGACTCCCGACCCCCCCGAAACTGTTTCCCCAAACCAGCCACCCGACGCCTGACCCCCCCGAGACTATGTCCTAAAACCCGCCACCCGACCCCCGACCCTACCGACCCCCCCCGAGATTATGTCCCCAAACCCGCCACCCGACCCCCGACCCACCCCGTGACTATGACCCCAAACCCACCACCCGACCCCCGACCACCCCGAAACTATGTCCCTAAACCCAGCACTCGACCACCGAGCCCCCGACGCTTCCCCGAGACTATGTCCGCAAACCCGCCTCCCGAACCCGACCCCCCCGACCCACCCGAGACTATGTCCCCAAACCCGCCTCCTGACACCCGACCCCCCCAAGACTATGTCCCCAAACCCGCCACCCAACCCACAACCCCCTGAACCCCCGGGACTATGTCCCCAAACCCGCCACCCGACTACTGACACCCCGTACCCACCCGAGACTATGTCACCAAACGGGCCACCCGACGCCCGATCCCCCCGAGACTATATCCTGAAACCCGCCACCCGACCGCCGACCCCCCCGACCCCCCCGAGATTATGTCCCCAAACCCGCCACCCGACCCCCGACCCACCCCGAGACTATGTCCCCAAACCCGCCACCCGACCCCCGACACCCCCGACCCCCCCGGAACTATGTCCCTAAACCCACCACCCGACCACCGAGCCCCCCGACGCTTCCCTGAGACTATGTCCGCAAACCCGCCTCCCGAACCCGACCCACCCGAGACTATGTCCCCAAACCCGCCTCCCGACACCCGACCCCCCCAAGACTATGTCCCCAAACCCGCCACCCGAACCCCGACCCCCTGACCCCCCCGGGACTATGTCCCCAAACCCACCACCCAACCCACAACCCCCTGACCCACCCCGAGACTATGTCCCCAAACCCGCCACCCGACTACCGACCCCCCCGTACCCCCCCGAGACTATGTCCCCAAACCCGCCACCGGACCCCCCTGACACCCCGAGACTATGTCCCCAAACCCGCCATCCGACCCCCAACCCCCCCCGAGACTATGTCCCCAAACCCGCCCCCCGACCCCCCCGAGACTATGTCCCCAAACCGGCCCACCGACCCCCGACCCCCCCGAGACTATGTCCCCAAACCTGCCACCTGACACCCGATCCCCCCGACCCCCCGAGACTATGTCCCCAAACCCGCCAGCCGACCCCCGACCGACCCCGACACCCCGAGACTATGTCCCCAAACCCGCCACACGACCCCCGACCCCCCCAGACACCCACGAGACTATGACCCAAACCTGTCCCCCGACCCCCCGACCCACCCCGAGACTATGTCCCCAATCCCGCCACCCGACCCCCAACCACCCCGACCATCCCGATACTATGTTCCCAAACCCGCCACCCGAACACCGACCCCCCCGAAACTATGTCCCCAAACCTGCCACCCGACTCCCGAACCCCTGAACAGCTGAGACTATGTCCCCAAACCAACCACCCGACACCCCCGACCCCCCCGACCCCCCCGAGACTATGTCCCCAAACCCGCCACCTGACCCCCGACAGCCCCGACCCCACCCTACAATATGTCCCCAGACCCGCCACCCGACTCCCGACCCCCCCGAGATTGTTTCCCCAAACCTGACGACCGACCTCCCCGAAACTATGTCCTAAAACCCGCCACCCGACCCCCGAACCTCCCGACCCCCCCGAAACTATGCCCCTACCCCGCCACCCGACCACCGACCCCCCGACCCCCCCGAGACTAGGTACCCAAACGCGCCACCCGATCCTTGACCCCCCCCAAGACTATGTCCCCAAACCCGCCACCCAACCCCCGACCACACCGACCTTCCCGAGACTATGTCCCCAAACCCGCCACCCTCCCACAAACCTGCCGACACACCCTGAGATTATGTCCCCAAACACGCCACCCGACTCCCGATCCCCCTGAACCCCCCCGAGACTATGTCCCCAAACCCGCCACCCGAACCCCCCGACCCCCCCGAGACTATGTCCCCAAACCCGCCACCTGACCCCCCGACCCACCCCAAGATAATGTCCCCAAACCCGCCACCTGAACATCGACCCCCCCGACTCCACCGAGACTATGTCATTGAACCCGCCAGCTGACCACCGACCACCCCGACCCCCCCGGGGTCTATGTCCCCAAACCCGACGCCCGACCCCCGTCCCCCCCGCACCCCCGAGACTATGTCCCCAAACCTGCCACCCGACCCCGACCCCCCCGCCCCCCTGAGACTATATTCGCAAACCCGCCACCCGACCCCGCCAACCCCCCCGAGACTATGTCCCCAAACCCGCCACCTGACCCCCGACCGACCCCGAGACTATGTCCCCAAACCCGCCACCTGACCCCCTAACCCCTCGACCCCCGCCGAGACTATGTCCCCAAACCCGCCACCCGACCCCCAACCCACCCCGAGACTATGTCCCCAAACCCGCCACCCGACTCCCGATCCCCCCGAACCCACCGAGACTATGTCCGCAAACCCACCACCCAACCCCCGACCCCCCAGAGACTCTGTCCCTTAACCCGCCACCCGACCACCGACCCCCACGAAACCCTCCGAGAATATGTCCCCAAACCTGCCACCCGACCCCCCCATCCCCCCTAGACTATGTCCCCAAACCCAACCGACCCCCCGAGACTATGTCCCCAAACCCGCCACCCAACCCCCCCGATCCCACCAAGACTGTGTCGCCAAACCCGCCACCCGACCCGCGACCCACCCGGAGTCTATGTCCCCAAACCCGCCACCCGAGCCCCCCGAGACTATGTCCCCAAACCCGCCACCTGACCTCCCAACCCACCCCGAGATAATGTCCCCAAACCCGCCACCTGAACATCGACCCCTCCGACCCAACCGAGACTATGTCATTAAACCCGCCAGCTGACCACCGACCACCCCGAACCCGCCTGAGTCTATGTCCCCAAACCCGACACCCGACCCATGTCCCCCCACCCCCCCGAGACTATGACCACAAACCTGCCACCCGACCACCCCGAGACTATGTCCCCAAACCCGCCACCCGACCCTCTAACCCCTCGACCCCCCCGAGACTCTGTCCCCAAACCCGCCACCCGACCCCCGACCCCCCCGAGACTATGTCCCCAAACCCACCACCTGACCCCCGACCGACCCCGAGACTATGTCCTCAAACCCGCCACCCGACCCCCGACCCACCCCGAGACTATGTCCCCAAACCTGCCATCCAACCCCCCTGAGACTATGACCCAAACCCGCCAACCGACCCCCGATCCACCCCGACACCCACGAGACTATGGCCCAAACCCGCCACCCGACTACCGACCCCCCCGTACCCCTCCGAGACTATGTCCCCAAACCCGCAACCCGACACCCCGAGACTATGTCCCCAAACTCACCACCCGACCACCGACCCCCACGAGACTATGTCCCCAAACCCGCCCCCCGACCCCTGACCCCCCTGAGACTTTGTCCCCAAACCCACCCCCCGACACCCGACCCCCCCGAGACTATGTCCCCAAACTTGTCACCTGACACCCGACCCGCACGAGACTATGTCCCCAAACCCGCCACCTGACCCCCGACCGACCCCGAGACTGTCCCCAAACCCGCCACCTGACCCCCGACCGACCCCGAGACTATGTCCCCAAACCCGCCACCTGACCCTCTAACCCCTCGACCCCCGCCGAGACTATGTCCCCAAACCCGCCACCCGACCCCCAACCCACCCCGAGACTATGTCCCCAAACCCGCCACCCGACTCCCGATCCCCCCGAACCCACCGAGACTATGTCCGCAAACCCACCACCCAACCCCCGACCCCCCCGAGACTCTGTCCCTTAACCCGCCACCCGACCACCGACCCCCACGAAACCCTCCGAGAATATGTCCCCAAACCTGCCACCCGACCCCCCCATCCCCCCTAGACTATGTCCCCAAACCCAACCGACCCCCCGAGACTATGTCCCCAAACCCGCCACCCAACCCCCCCGTTCCCACCAAGACTGTGTCGCCAAACCCGCCACCCGACCCGCGACCCACCCGGAGTCTATGTCCCCAAACCCGCCACCCGAGCCCCCCGAGACTATGTCCCCAAACCCGCCACCTGACCCCCCGACCCACCCCGAGATAATGTCCCCAAACCCGCCACCTGAACATCGACCCCTCCGACCCAACCGAGACTATGTCATTAAACCCGCCAGCTGACCACCGACCACCCCGAACCCGCCTGAGTCTATGTCCCCAAACCCGACACCCGACCCATGTCCCCCCACCCCCCCGAGACTATGACCACAAACCTGCCACCCGACCACCCCGAGACTATGTCCCCAAACCCGCCACCCGACCCTCTAACCCCTCGACCCCCCCGAGACTCTGTCCCCAAACCCGCCACCCGACCCCCGACCCCCCCGAGACTATGTCCCCAAACCCACCACCTGACCCCCGACCGACCCCGAGACTATGTCCTCAAACCCGCCACCCGACCCCCGACCCACCCCGAGACTATGTCCCCAAACCTGCCATCCAACCCCCCTGAGACTATGACCCAAACCCGCCAACCGACCCCCGATCCACCCCGACACCCACGAGACTATGGCCCAAACCCGCCACCCGACACCCGAGCCCCCGACCCCCCCGAGACTATGTCCCTAAACCCGCCACCCGAACCCCGACCACACCGAACTTCCCGAGACAATGTCCCCAAAACCGCCACCCGACCTTTGACCCCCCGACCCACCCCGAGACTATGTCCCCAAACCCGCCTCCCGACACCCGACCCCCCCAAGACTATGTCCCCAAGCCCGCCACCCGAACCCGACCACACCGAACTTCCCGAGACTATGTCCCCAAAACCGCCACCCGACCTTCAACCCCCTGACCCCCCGGGACTATGTCCCCAAACCCGCCACCCGACTCACAACCCCCCTGACCCCCCCGAGACTATGTCCCCAAACCCGCCAGCCGACCATCGACCGACCCCGACACCCCGAGACTATGTCCCCAAACCCGCCACACGAGCCCCGACCGCCCCAGACACCCACGAAACTATGACCCAAACCCAACACCCGTCCCCTAACCTCCCCGACACCCCCGACACTGTTTCCCTAAACCCACCACCCGACCACCGACAACCCCGACCCACCCCGAGACTATGTCCGCAAACCCGCCTCCCGACCCCCGGACGCCCCCGAGACTATGTCCCCAAACCCGCCACCTGACCCCCCGACCCACCCCGAGATAATGTCCCCAAACCCGCCACCTGAACATCGACCCCCCCGACTCCACCGAGACTATGTCATTGAACCCACCAGCTGACCACCGACCACCCCGACCCGCCCCGAGTCTATGTCCCCAAACCCGACGCCCGACCCCCGTCCCCCCCGCACCCCCGAGACTATGTCCCCAAACCAGCCACCCGACCCCCGACCCCCCCGCCCCCCGAGACTATATTCGCAAACCCGCCACCCGACCCCGCCAACCCCCCCGAGACTATGTCCCCAAACCCGCCACCTGACCCCCGACCGACCCCGAGACTATGTCCCCAAACCCGCCACCTGACCCCCTAACCCCTCAACCCCCGCCGAGACTATGTCCCCAAACCCACCACCCGACCCCCGACCCACCCCGAGACTATGTCCCCAAACCCGCCACCCGACTCCCGATCCCCCCGAACCCCCCGAGACTATGTCCGCAAACCCGCCACCCAACCCCCGACCCCCCAGAGACTCTGTCCCTTAACCCGCCACCCGACCACCGACCCCCACGAAACCCTCCGAGAATATGTCCCCAAACCGGCCACCCGACCCCCCCATCCCCCCTAGACTATGTCCCCAAACCCAACCGACCCCCCGAGACTATGTCCCCAAACCCGCCACCCGACCCCCCCCGATCCCACCAAGACTGTGTCGCCAAACCCGCCACCTGACCCGCGACCCAACCCGAGACTATGTCCCCAAACCCGCCACCCGACCCGCGACCCACCCGAGACTATGTCCCCAAACCCGCCACCCGACCCCTGACCCCCCGAGACTTTGTCCCCAAACTCACCCCCCGACCCCCGACCCCCCCGAGTCTATGTCCCCAAACCCGACACCCGACCCATGTCCCCCCACCCCCCCGAGACTATGACCACAAACCCGCCACCCGACCCTGCCGACCCCCCCGAGACTATGTCCCCAAACCCGCCACCCCGACCCTCTAGCCCCTCGACCCCCCCCGAGACTCTGTCCCCAAACCCGCCACCCGACCCCCGACCCCCCCGAGACGATGTCCCCAAACCCGCCCCCCGACCCCTGACCCCCCGAGACTTTGTCCCCAAACTCACCCCCCGACCCCCGACCCCCCCGAGACTATGTCCCCAAACATGCCACCTGACCCCCGACCCCCCCGAGACTATGTCCCCAAACCCGCCAGCCGACCATCGACCGACCCCGACACCCCGAGACTATGTCCCCAAACCCGCCACACTAGCCCCGACCGCCCCAGACACCCACGAAACTATGACCCAAACCTAACACCCGTCCCCTGACCTCCCCGACACCCCCGACACTGTTTCCCTAAACCCACCACCCGACCACCGACAACCCCGACCCACCCCGAGACTATGTCCGCAAACCCGCCTCCCGACCCCCGACCCCCCCAAGACTATGTCCCCAATCCCGCCACCCGACCCCCAACCACCCCGACCATCCCGATACTATGTCCCCAAACCTGCCACCCGAAGCCCGACCCCCCCGAAACTATGTCCCCAAATCCGCCACCCGACTCCCGACCCCCTGAACACCCGAGACTATGTACACAAACCCACAACCCGACACCACCGACCCCCCCGAGACTATGTCCCCAAACCTGCCACCCGAACTCCGACACCCTCGACCCCACCCTACAATATGTCCCCAGACCCGCCACCCGACTCCCGACCCCCTCCGAGACTGTTTCCCCAAACCCGCCACCTGACAACCGACCTCCCCGAAACTATGTCCTAAAACTCGCCACCCGACCCCTGAACCTCCCGACCCCCCCCGAAACTATGCCCCTACCCCGCCACCCGACCACCGAGCCCCCCACCCTTCCCCGAGACTATGTCCGCAAACCCGCCTCCCGTCACCCGACCCCCCCGAGACTGTACTCAAACGCGCCACCCGACCCTTGACCACCCCCAAGACTATGTCCCCAAACCCGCCGCACGACCCCCGGCCACACCGACCTTCCCGAAACTATGTCCTCAAAAGCGCCACCCCGACCCCCTGACCCCCTGACCCCCACGATACTATGTCCCCAAACCCGACACCCTCCCACAAACCCCCCGACACCCCCCGAGATTATGTCCGCAAACCCGCCACCCGACCCCCGACCCCCCCGAGACTCTGTCCCTTAACCCGCCACCCGACCACCGACCCCCCCGAAACCCACCGAGACTATGTCCCCAAACCCACCACCCAACCCCCCCGACCCCCCCGAGACTATGTCCCCAAACCCGACAACCGACCCCCCGAGACTATGTCCCCAAACCCGCCACCCGACCTCCCCGATCCCACCGAGACTGTCGCCAAACCCGTCACCTGACCCCCGACCCACCCCGAGACTATGTCCCCAAACCCACCACCCGACCCCCGACCCACCCCGAGACTATGTCCCCAAACCCGCCACCCGACCCCCCCGAGACTATGTCCCCAAACCCGCCACCTGACCCCCCGACCCACCCCGAGATAATGTCCCCAAACCTGCCACCTGAACATCGACCCCCCTGACCCAACCGAGACTATGTCATTAAACCCGCCAGCTGACCACCGACCACCCCGACCCCCCCGAGTCTATGTCCCCAAACCCGACACCCGACCCATGTCCCCCCCGCCCCCCCGAGATTATGTCCGCAAACCCGCCATCTGACCCCGCCGACCCCCCCGAGACTCTGTCCCCAAACCCCCCACCCGACCCCTGACCCACCCGAGACTATGTCCCCAAACCCGACACCCGACCTCCGTACCCCCCGCCCCCCCGAGACTATGTCCGCAAACCCGCCACCCGACCCCGCTGGACCCCCCTGAGACCCTGTCCCCAAACCCGCTACCCGACCCCCGACCCCCCCAGGACTTTGTCCCCAAACCCGCTAAGCGACCCCCGACCATCCCGAGACTATGTCCTCAAACCCGGCAACTGACACCCCGACCTCCCTGAGACTATGTCCCAAAACCCGGCACCCGAAACCCCGACCCCCCCGAAACTATGTCCCGAAACCCGCCACCCGACCACTGAGCCGCCCGATGCTTCCCCGAGACTATGTCCGCAAACCCGCCTCCCGAACACGACCCCACCCGACCCCCCGAGACTATGTCCCCAAATCCGACTCGCGACACCTGACCACCCCAAGACTATATCCCCAAACCCACCACCCGAACCCCGACCACACCAAACTTCCCGAGACTATGTCCACAAACCCGCCACCCGACACCGCCGACCCCCCCGAGACTATGTCCCCAAACCCGCCACCCGACCCCCGACCCCCCCAGAGACTATGTCCCCAAACCCACACCCAACCCCCGACCCCCCAGAGACTATGTCCCCAAACCCGCCACCCGACCCCCGACCCCCCCAGAGACTATGTCCCCAAACCCACCCCCAACCCCCGACCCCCCAGAGACTATGTCCCCAAACCCGCCACCCGACCCCCGACCTCCTCGAGACTATGTCCCCAAACCTGCCACCTGACCCCCGACCCCCCCCGACCTCCCCCGAGACTATGTCCCCAAACCCGTCAGCCGACACCCAACCGACCCCGACACCCCGTGACTATGTCCCCAAACCCGCCACACGACCCCCGAACCCCACAGACACCCAGGAGACTATGACCCAAACCCGACACCCGCCCCCCCGACCCCCCCGACCCGCCCGAGACTATGTCCCTAAACCCGCCACCCGACCACCGACCCCCCCGACCCACCCCGAGACTATGTCCGCAAACCCGCCTCCCGATCCCCGACCCCCCCCAAGACTATGTCCCCAACCACCCCAAAACTATGTCCCCAAACCCGCCACCCGACCCCCCCAAATACTATGTCCCCAAACCCGCCACCCGAAACCCACCGACCCCGATACCCAGAGACTCTGTCACCAAACCCGCCACCCGACCACCGACCCCCTGACCCACCCCGAGACTATTTCCGCAAACCCCCCTCCCGACCCCCGCCGAGACTATGTCCCCAAACCCGCCACCCGACCCCCGACCACCCCAAGACTATGTCCCCAATCCCGCCACCCGACCCCGACCACCCCAAGACTATGTCCCCAATCCCGCCACCCGACCCCCGACCACCCGGAACCCCCCGAGACTATGTCCCCAAACCCGCCACACGACCCCGCCGACCCCTACGAGACTATGTCCCGAATCCCGGCACCCGACTCCCGACCACCCCGAACACCCCGAGACTATGTCCCCAAACCCGCCACCTGACACCCGAACCCCCCAAGAATATGTCCCGAATCCCGGCACCCGACACCCGACCACACCGACCTTCCCGAGACCATGTCCCCACACCCGCCACCCGACCCCCGACCCCCTGACCCCCACGAGACTATGTCCCCAGACCCACCACCCGACCCACAACCCCCCCGACCCCCACCGAGACTATGTCCCCAAACCCCCCACCCAACTCCCAAGCCCCCCCGGAGACTATGTCCCCAAACCCGCCACCCGACCCCCCGACACCCCCGAGACTATGTCCTCAAACCCGCCACCCGACCCCCCGACACCCCCAAGACTATGTCCCCAAACCCGCCACCCAACCTCCGACCCCCCCACGAGACTCTGTCCCTATACACGCCGCCTGACCACCGACCCCCCCGAAACCCACCGAGACTATGTCCCCAAAGCTGCCTTCCGACGCCTGACCCCCCGATCCCCCCAAGAGACTATGTGCCCAAACCCGCCACCCGAACCCCGACCCCCCCGAGACTATGTGCCCAAACCCGCCACCCGAACCCCGACCCCCCCGAGTCTATGTCCCCAACCCCGCCATGCGACCCCCGACCCATGCCGAGACTATGTGCCCAAATCGGCCACCCGACCACCGACCCCCCCCGACACCCACGAGAGTTTGTCCCCCAACCCGCCACCCGACACCCGACCCCCACAACCCCCCCGAGACTATGTCCCCAGACCCGCCACCAGACCCACAACCCCCCCGACCCCCCCAAGACTATGTCCCCAAACCCGCCACCCAACTCCCGACCCCCCCAAGCCCCCCCGAGACTATGTCCCCAAACCCACCACCCGACACCCGACCGTCCCGACTCCCCCGAGACTATGTCCCCAAACCCGCCACCCGACCCCCGACCCCCCCGACACCCACAAGACTATGTCCCCAAACCCGTCACCTGACCTCCGACCCCCGCGACCCCCCCATGAGACTCTGTCCCTAAACACGCCGCCCGACTACCGAACCCCCCGAAACCCACCGAGACTATGTCCCCAAACCTGCCATCCGACGCCCGACCCCCCGACCCCACCAAGAGACTATGTGCCCAAACCCGCCACCTGAATCCCAACCCCCCCGAGACTATGTCCCCAAAACCGCCACCCGACACCCCCGACCCCCCCGAGACTATGACTCCAAACCCGCCACCTGACCACCGACCCAACCCGAGACTATGTCCCTAACCCGCCACCCGAAACCCAACCACCCCGACCCCCCCGAGACTATGTCACTAAACCTGCCACCCGACCACCGACCCCACCCGACCCCCCCGAGACTATATCCCCAAACCGGACACCCGACCCCCGTCCCCTCCGCCCCCCGAGACTATGTCTGCAAACCCGCCACTCGACCGCTCCGACTCCTCCAAGAGACTCTGTCCCCAAACATGCCACCCGACCCCCGACCCCGCCGAGACTATGTCCCAAACCCAACACCCGACCTCCCCGACCCCCCCGAGATTATGACCCAAACCCGCCACCCGACCGCCGACCCACCCCGAGACTATGTCCCCAAACCCGCCACCCAACTCCCGAACCCCCCGAGCCACCCCGAGACTATGTACCCAAACCCGCCACCCGACACCCGACCGTCCCGACTCCCCCGAGACTATGTACCCAAACCCGCCACCCGACACCCGACCATTCAGACTCCCCCCGAGACTAAGTCCATAAAACCCGCTACCCACCCCCCAACACTCCCCGACACCCCCAAGACTATGTCCCCAATCCTGCCACGCGACCCCCAACCCCCCCACGAGACTCTGTCACTAAACCCACCGCCCGACCACCGACCCCCCCGAAACCCACCGAGACTATATCCCCAAACCCGCCACCCGACCCCCCCGACCCCCGACCCCCCCGACACCCACGAGACTATGTCCCCAAACCTGCCACCTGACCCCCGACCCCCCCGATACCCACGAGACTATGTCCCCAAACACGCCACGTGAAGCCTGACCCCCCCGACCTCCCTTTGACTATGTCACTAAACCTGCCACCCGACCACCGACACCCCCGACCCCCCCCCGAGACTATGTCCCCAAACATGCCACCCGACCCCCGACCCCCCGAGACTATGTCCCAAACCCAACACCCGACCCCCGACCTCCCCGACCCCCCCGAGACTATGACCCAAACACGCCACCTGAAGCCCGACCCCCCCGACCCACTCTGCGACTATGTCCCCAAACCCACCACCCGACCCCCGACCCCCCCCGACACCCACGAGACTATGTCCCCAAACACGCCACCTGAAGCCCGACCCCCTCGACCTCCCCGTGACTATGTCACTAACCCCGCCACCCGACCACCGACCCCCCGGAGACTATGTCCCCAAACCTGACACCCGACCCTCGCCCCATCGAGACTATGTCCGCAAACCCGCCTCCCGACCCCCGACCCACCCCGAGACTATGTCCCCAAACCCGCCACCTGACCACCGACCCCCCCGACACCTACGAGAGTTTGTCCCCCAACCGCCACCCAAACCCCGACCCCCCCGACCCCACTGAAACTATGTCCCCAAAACCGCCACCCGACCCCCGACCCCCGAGACTATGTCCCCAAACACGCTACGCGACCCCCAACCCACCCAGAGACTATGTCCCCAAACCCGCCACCCGACCCCCAAACCCCCGATCCCCCCCCGAGACAATGTCCGCAAACACGCCACCCGACACCCGACCCACCCCGAGACTATGTCCCCAAACCCGCCACCCTACTCCCGACCCCCCCGAGCCCCCCCTGAGACTATGTCCCCAAACCCACCACCCGACACCCGACCGTCCCGACTCCCCCGAGACTATGTCCCCAAACCTGCCACCCGACCCCCGACCCCCCCGGCACCCACAAGACTATGTCCCCAAACCCGTCACCTGACCTCCGACCCCCCCGACCCCCCCTTGAGACTCTGTCCCTAAACACGCCGCCCGACCACCGACCCCCCCGAAACCCGCCGAGACTATGTCCCCAAACCTGCCATCCGACGCCCGACCCCCCCCAAGAGACTATGTGCCCAAAACCGCCACCCGACTCCCGACCCCCCCGAGACTATGTCCCAAACCTGCCACCCGACCCCCGACCCCCCCGAGACTATGTCCCCAAAATCGCCACGCGACCCCCGACCCACCCCGAGACTATGTCCGCAAACCCGCCACGCGACACCCGACCATCCAGACTCCCCCCGAGACTAAGTCATTAAAACCCGCCACCCATCCCCCGACCACCCCGACCCCCCCAAGACTATGTCCTCAATCCCGCCACCCGACCCCCGCCCACCCCGAACCCCCCAAGACTATGTCCCCAAACCCGCCACCCGACCCCCGACCCCCCCAAGACTATGTCCCGAATCCTGGCACCCGACCCTCGACCACACCGACCTTCCCGAGAGCATGTCCCCACACCCGCCACCCGACCCCCGACCCCCTGAACCCCACGAGACTATGTCCCCAGACCCGCCACCCGACCCACAACCCCCCCGACCCCCCCCCGAGACGATGTCCCCAAACCCGCCACCCAACTCCCGACCCCCCCGAGACCCCCCCGAGACTATGTCCCCAAACCCACCACCCGACACCCGACCGTCCCGACTCCCCCCGAGACTATGTCCCCAAACCCGCCACCCCGACCCCCGACCCCCCCGACACCACCAAGATTATGTCCCCAAACCCGCCACCCGACCTCCGACCCCCCCGACCACCCCACGAGACTCTGTCCCTAAATACGCCGCCCGACCACCGACCGCCCCGAAACCCACCGAGACTATGTCCCCAAACCTGCCATCCGACGCCCAACCCCCCGACCCCCCCCAAGAGACTATGTCCCCAAACCCGCCACCCGAACCCTGACCCCCCCCGAGACTATGTCCCAAGCCCAACACCCGACCCCCGGCCCCCCCGACCCCCCCGAGACTATGTCCCCAAACCCGGTCATCCGACCGCCGACCCACCCCGAGACTATGTCCCCAAACCCGCCTCCCGACCCACCCGAGACTATGTCACTAAACCTGCCGCCCAACTCCCGACACTCCCGAGCCACCCCGAGACTATGTACCCAAACCCGCCACCCGACACCCGACCATCCAGACTCTCCCCGAGACTAAGTCCATAAAACCCGCCACCCGCCCCCCGACCCCCGACCCCCCCGACACCCCCAAGACTATGTCCGCAATCCCTCCACATGACCCCCGACCCCCCCCACGAGGCTCTGTCACTAAACCCGCCGCCCGACCACCAACCCCCGAAACCCACCGAGACTATGTCCCCAAACCCACCACCCGACCCCCCCAAGACTATGTCCCCAAACCTGCCACCTGACACCCGACACCCCCCAACACCCACGTGTCTATGTCCCCAAACACGCCACCTGAAGCCCGACCCCCCCGACCTCCCCGTGACTATGTCACTAAACCCGCCACCCGAACCCCGACACCCCGGAGACTATGTCCCCAAACCCGCCGCCCGACTCCCCCGAGTCTATGTCCCCTAACCCGCCACCCGAAACCCGACTCCCCCGACCCCCCACACGACTATGTCCCCCAACCCGCCACCCGAACCCCGACACCCCGGAGACTATTTCCCCAAACCCGCCGCCCGACTCCCCCGAGTCTATGTCCCCTAACCCGCCACCCGAAACCCGACTCCCCCGACCCCCCACACGACTATGTCCCCCAACCCGCCACCCGAACCCCGACCACCCCGAGACTATTTCCCCAAACCCGCCGCCCGACCCCGACTCCCCCGACCCCCCACAGGACTATGTCCACAAACCCGCCACCCGACCCCCCTGAATAGTATGTCCCCAAACCTGCCACCCGACCCCCCTGAATAGTATGTCCCCAAACCCGCCACCTGAACCCGACCGACCCCGACACCCCGAGACTCTGTCCCCAAACCCGCCACCGACACCCGACCCCCCAATCCCCCCGAGACTATGACTTTAAACCCGCCACCCAACCCCCGACCACCCCGAACCCCCCGGGACTATGTCCCCAAACCCGCCACCCAACCCCCCACCCCCCAAGACTATGCCCCGAATCCCGGCACCCGACCCTCGACCACACCGACCTTCCCGAGACTATGTCCTCACAGCCGCCACCCGACCCCCGACCCCCGAACCCCTGACCCCCACGTGACTATGTCCCCAGACCCGCCACCAGACCCACAACCCCCCCGACCCCCCCAAGACTATGTCCCCAAACCCGCCACCCAACTCCCGACCCCCCCAAGCCCCCCCGAGACTATGTCCCCAAACCCGCCACCCGACACCCGACCGTCCCGACTCCCCCGAGACTATGTACCCAAACCCGCCACCCGACACCCGACCATTCAGACTCCCCCCGAGACTAAGTCCATAAAACCCGCTACCCACCCCCCAACACTCCCCGACACCCCCAAGACTATGTCCCCAATCCTGCCACGCGACCCCCAACCCCCCCACGAGACTCTGTCACTAAACCCACCGCCTGACCACCGACCCCCCCGAAACCCACCGAGACTATATCCCCAAACCCGCCACCCGACCCCCCCGACCCCCCCGAGACTATGTCCCCAAACCTGCCACCTGACCCCCGACCCACCCCGAGACTATGTCCCCAAACCCGCGACCCGACCCCCGACCCCCGACCCCCCCGACACCCACGAGACTATGTCCCCAAACCCGCCACCCGACCCCCCGACCCCCCCGATACCCACGAGACTATGTCCCCAAACACGCCACGTGAAGCCTGACCCCCCCGACCTCCCTTTGACTATGTCACTAAACCTGCCACCCGACCACCGACACCCCCGACCCCCCCCCGAGACTATGTCCCCAAACATGCCACCCGACCCCCGACCCCCCGAGACTATGTCCCAAACCCAACACCCGACCCCCGACCTCCCCGACCCCCCCGAGACTATGACCCAAACCCGCCACCCGACCGCCGACCCACCCCGAGACTATGTACCCAAACCCGCCACCCGACCCACCCAAGACTATGTCCCCAAACCCGCCACCCAACTCCCGACCCCCCCGAGCCACCCCGAGACTATGTACCCAAACCCGCCACCCGACACCCGACCATCCAGACTCCCCCCGAGACTAAGTCCATAAAACCCGCCACCCCGCCCCCCGACCCCGCCGACACCCCAAAGACTATGTCCCCAATCCCGCCACACGACCCCCGACCCCCCCACGAGACTCTGTCACTAAACCTGCCGCCCGACCACCGACCCCCCGAAACCCACCGAGACTATGTCCCCAAACCCACCACCCGATCCCCCCAACCCCCCCGAGACTATGTCCCCAAACCCGACCCCCGACCCCCCGACACCCTCGAGACTATGTCCACAAACCCGCCACCCGACCCCCGACCCCCCCGACACCCTCGAGACTATGTCCCCAAACACGCCACCTGAAGCCCGACCCCCCCGACCTCCCCGTGACTATGTCACTAAACCCGCCACCCGACCACCGACCCCCCGGAGACTATGTCCCCAAACCTGACACGCGACCCTCCCCCCCCGCCCCCTCGAGACTATGTCCGCAAACCCGCCACCCGAACCTGCCGAACCCCCCCAAGAGACTCTGTCCCCAAACCCGCCACCCGACTCCCGACCCCCCCGAGACTATGTCCCCAAAATCGCCACGCGACCCACGACCCACCCCGAGACTATGTCCCAAACCCGCCACCCGACCCCCGACCCCCCCGAGACTATGTCCCAAACCCGCCACCCGACCCCCGACCCCCCCGAGACTATGTCCCCAAAATCGCCACGCGACCCCCGACACTCCCGACACTCTGTCCCTAATCCCGCCACCCGACCCCCGAACCCCCCGACCCACTCTGCGACTATGTCCCCAAACCCACCACCCGACCCCCGACCCCCCCGACACCCACGAGACTATGTCCCCAAACACGCCACCTGAAGTCCGACCCCCCCGACCTCCCCGTGACTATGTCACTAACCCCGCCACCCGACCACCGACCCCCCCGGAGACTATGTCCCCAAACCTGACACCCGACCCTCGCCCCATCGAGACTATGTCCGCAAACCCGCCTCCCGACCCCCGACCCACCCCGAGACTATGTCCCCAAACCCGCCACCTGACCACCGACCCCCCCGACACCTACGAGAGTTTGTCCCCCAACCCGCCACCCAAACCCCGACCCCCCCGACCCCACTGAAACTATGTCCCCAAAACCGCCACCCGACCCCCGACCCCCGAGACTATGTCCCCAAACACGCTACGCGACCCCCAACCCACCCAGAGACTATGTCCCCAAACCCGCCACCCGACCCCCAAACACCCGATCCCCCCCCGAGACAATGTCCGCAAACACGCCACCCGACACCCGACCCACCCCGAGACTATGTCCCCAAACCCGCCACCCGACCCCCGACAACCCCGACCCCCCCCGAGACTATGTCCCCAAACCCGCCACCTGACCTCCGACCCCCCCGAGACTATGTCCCCAAACCCGCCACCCGACACCCAAACACCCCAACCCCCACGAGACTATGTGCCCAAACCCGCCACCCGACCCCCAACACACCACGAGACTATGTCCCCAAACCTGCCACCTGACCCCCCCAGAGATTATGTCCCCAAACCTGCCACCCGACTCCCGACCCCCCCGAGACTATGTCGCTAAACCCGCCACCCGACCACCGACCCCCCCGACACTATGTCCCTAATCCCGCCACCCGACCACCGACCCCCCCGACCCACTCTGCGACAATGTCCCCAAACCCGCCACCTGACCCCCGACTCCCCCGAGACTATGTCCCCAAACCCGCCACCCGACCCCCGACCCACCCCGAGACTATTTCCGCAAACCCGCTTCCGACCCCCGACCCCCCTCGAGACTATGTTCCCAAACCCTCCACCCGACCCCCGACCCCCCAAGACTATGTCCCCAAACTCGCCAACCGACCCCCGACCACCCCGAACCCCCCGGGACTATGTCCCCAAACCCGCCACCTGACCCCCGACCCCCCCAAGACTATGTCCCGAATCCCGGCACCCGACCCTCGACCACACCGACCTTCCAGAGACTATGTCCCCAAACCCGCCACCCTACTCCCGACCCCCCCGAGCCCCCCCCGAGACTATGTCCCCAAACCCACCACCCGACACCCGACCGTCCCGACTCCCCCGAGACTATGTCCCCAAACCTGCCACCCGACCCCCGACCCCCCCGACACCCACAAGACTATGTCCCCAAACCCGTCACCTGACCTCCGACCCCCCCGACCCCCCCTTGAGACTCTGTCCCTAAACACGCCGCCCGACCACCGACCCCCCCGAAACCCGCCGAGACTATGTCCCCAAACCTGCCATCCGACGCCCGACCCCCCCCAAGAGACTATGTGCCCAAAACCGCCACCCGACTCCCGACCCCCCCGAGACTATGTCCCAAACCTGCCACCCGACCCCCGACCCCCCCGAGACTATGTCCCCAAAATCGCCACGCGACCCCCGACCCACCCCGAGACTATGTCCCCAAACCCGCCAGCCGACTCCCGGACTCCCCGATCCCCCCCGAGACTATGTCGCTAATCCCGCCACCCGACCACCGACTCCCCGACCCACTCTGCGACTATGTCCCCAAACCCGCCACCCCGACCCCCGACACCCTGACCCCCAAAGAGACTATGTCCCCAAACCGGCCACCCTACTCCCGACCCCCCCGAGCCCCCCCCGAGACTATGTCCCCAAACCCACCACCCGACACCCGACCGTCCCGACTCCCCCGAGACTATGTCCCCAAACCTGCCACCCGACCCCCGACCCCCCCGACACCCACAAGACTATGTCCCCAAACCCGTCACCTGACCTCCGACCCCCCCGACCCCCCCATGAGACTCTGTCCCTAAACACGCCGCCCGACCACCGACCCCCCCAAAACCCGCCGAGACTATGTCCCCAAACCTGCCATCCGACGCCCGACCCCCCCCAAGAGACTATGTGCCCAAACCCGCCACCCGACTCCCGACCCCCCCGAGACTATGTCCCAAACCTGCCACCCGACCCCCGACCCCCCCGAGACTATGTCCCCAAAATCGCCACGCGACCCCCGACCCACCCCGAGACTATGTCCCCAAACCCGCCAGCCGACTCCCGGACTCCCCGATCCCCCCCGAGACTATGTCGCTAATCCCGCCACCCGACCACCGACCCCCCCAACCCACTCTGCGACTATGTCCCCAAACCCGCAACCCGACCTCCGACCCACCGCGAGACTATGTCCCCAAACCCGCCACCCGACCCCCGACACCCACGACCGCCCCGAGACTATGTCGCTAAACCCGCCACCCGACCACCGACCCCCCCGACACTATGTCCCTAATCCCGCCACCCGACCACCGACCCCCCCGACACTATGTCCCTAATCCCGCCACCCGACCACCGACCCCCCCGACCCACTCTGCGACTATGTCCCCAAACCCGCCACCCGACCCCCGACTCCCCCGAGACTAAGTCCCCAAACCTGCCACCCGACCCCCGACCCACCCCGAGACTATTTCCTCAAACCCGCTTCCGACCCCCGACCCCCCTCGAGACTATGTTCCCAAACCCGCCACCCGACCCCCGACCCCCCAAGACTATGTCCCCAAACTCGCCAACCGACCCCCGACCACCCCGAACCCCCCGAGACTATGTCCCCAAACCCGCCACCTGACACCCGACCCCCGCAAGACTATGTCCCGAATCCCGGCACCCGACCCTCGACCACACCGACCTTCCCGAGACTATGTCCCCACACCCGCCACCCGACCCCCGACACCCTGACCCCCAAAGAGACTATGTCCCCAAACCCGCCACCCTACTCCCGACCCCCCCGAGCCCCCCCCGAGACTATGTCCCCAAACCCACCACCCGACACCCGACCGTCCCGACTCCCCCGAGACTATGTCCCCAAACCCGCCACCCGACCCCCGACCCCCCCGGCACCCACAAGAATATGTCCCCAAACCCGTCACCTGACCTCCGACCCCCCCGACCCCCCCATGAGACTCTGTCCCTAAACACGCCGCCCGACCACCGACCCCCCCGAAACCCACCGAGACTATGTCCCCAAACCTGCCATCTGACGCCCGACCCCCCCCAAGAGACTATGTGCCCAAACCCGCCACCCGAACCCCGACCCCCCCGAGACTATGTCCCCTAAACCGCCACCCGACCCCCCCGACCCCCCGAGACTATGTCCCCAAACCCGCCACGCGACCCCCGCCACAATGTCCCCAAACCCGACACCCGACCACCGACCCCCCCCGACACCTACGAGAGTTTGTCCCCCAAACCCGCCACCCGAACCCCGACCCCCCCCCGACCCTACTGAAACTATGTCCCCAAACCCGACCCCTGACGCCCCTGAGACTATGTCCCCAAACCCGCCACGTGACCCCCGACCCACCGCGAGACTATGTCCCGCAAACACGCCACCCGACCACCCGACCCACCGCGAGACTATGTCCCTAAATCCGGCACCTGACCACCGACCCCCCCCGAGACTATGTCCCTAATCCCGCCACCCCGACCACCGAACCACTCCGAGACTATGTCCCCAAACCCGCCACCCGACGTCCGACCCCCCGACCCCCCCCGAGACTAAGTCCCCAAACCCGCCACCCGCCACCCGACCCCACCCCGAGACTATGTCCCCAAACCCGCCACCCGACACCCAAACACCTCAACCCCCACGAGACTATGTGCCCAAACCCGCCACTTGACCCCCAACACACCCCGAGACTATGTCCCCAAACCTGCCACCTGACCCTCCCAGAGATTATGTCCCCAAACTTGCCACCCGACCCCCGACCCACCCCGAGACTATGTCCCCCAAACCCCACACCCGACCCCTGTCCCCACCCGCCCCTCTGAGACTATGTTTGCAAACCCGCCACCCGACCCCGCCGACCCTCCCAAGAGACTCTGTCCCCAAAGGCCGCCAACCGACCCCCGACACCCCCGAGACTATGTCCCCAAACCCGCCACCCGACCTCCGACCCCCCCGAACCCCCCCGAGAATATGTCCCCAAACTCGCCACCCGACGCCTGACCCCCCCCAGAATGTTT
This sequence comes from Isurus oxyrinchus, assembly GCA_026770705.1. NCBI lineage: Eukaryota > Metazoa > Chordata > Chondrichthyes > Lamniformes > Lamnidae > Isurus > Isurus oxyrinchus. The sequence continues at coordinate 92,654 of JANJGN010001896.1, forward strand.
CCGCAAACCCGCCACGCAACCCCCGACCCCCCCGGGACTATGTCCCCCAAACCCGCCACCCGACCCCCGACTCCACCGACCCCCCCGAGATTACGTCCCCCAAACCCGACACCCGACGCCCGACTCCCCCGGGACTATGTCCCGAAAACCGCCACCCATGCCCCGACCCCCCCCGTGATTATGTCCCCAAACCCACCACCCGACCCCTGACCCACCCCCAGACTGTCCCCAAACCTGCCACCCGACCCCACCGACCCCCACGAAACTATGTCCCCAAACCCGCCACCCGAACACCGAGCCCCCCGACCCTTCCCCAAGACGATGTCCGCAAAAGCGCCTCCCGAATCCCGACTCTCCCCGACCACCCCGGGATTATGTCCCCAAACCCGCCACCCGACGCCCGACTCCCCCGAGACTATGTCCCGAAATCCGCCACCCGACCCCCCCGACCCACCCCGAGATTATGTCCCCAAACCCGCCACCCGAACTCCGACCCACCCCCAAACCTGCCACCCGACCCCCGACCCCCACGAAACTATGTCCCCAAACCCGCCACCCCGACCCCCCCCAAGACTATGTCCCGAATCCCGCCACCCGACCCCTGACCACACCGACCTTCCCGAGACTATGTCCCCAAACCAGCCACCCGGCCCCCGACCCCCTGACCACCCCGAGACTATGTCCCCCAACCCGCCACCCGAACCCTGACCCCGCCGACCCCCCGAGACTATTTCCCGAAACCCGCCACCCGACCCCCCCCGAGACTATGTCCCCTAACCCACCACCCGACCCCCGACTCCCCCGACCCCCCACGAGACTATGTCCCCAAACCTGCCACCCGACCCCCGACACCCCGAGACTTTGTCCCCAAACCTGCCACCCGACCCCCCCGAATAGTATGTCCCCAAACCCGCCACCCGAACCCGACCGACCCCGACACCCCGAGACTCTGTCCACAAACCCGCCACCCGACACCCGACCCCCCAATCCCCCCGGGACTATGACTTTAAACCCGCCACCCGACCACCGACCCCCCGACCCACCCCGAGTCCATTTTTCGCAAACCTGCCTCCCGACCCCCGACCCCCCCCCGAGACTATGTCCCCATACACGCCACCCCGAACCCCGACCACCCCAAGACTATGTGCCCAATCCCGCCACCCGACCCCCGACCACCCCGAACCCCCCGAGACTATGTCCCCAAACCCGCCACCCGACCCCCGACCCCCCCAAGACTATGTCCCGAATCCCTGCACCCCGACCCCCGACCACACCGACCTTCCCGAGACTATGTCCCCACACCCGCCACCCGACACCCTGACACCCACGAGACTATGTCCCCAGACCGCCACCCGCCCCACAACCACCCCCGACCCACCCGAGACTATTTCCCCCAACCCCGCCACCCAACCCCCGACCCCCCCGACACCCCTAAGACTATGTCCCCAAACCCGCCACCCGACCTCCAACCCCCCCGACCCCCGCACGAGACTCTGTCCCTAAACACTCCGCCCGACCACCGACCTCCCCGAAACCCACCGAGACTATGTCCCCAAACCTGCCATCCGACGCCCGACCCCCCCAAGAGACTATGTGCACAAACCCGCCACCCGAACCCCGACCCCCCCGAGACTATGTCCCAAACCTGCCACCTGAAGCCCGACCCACCCGACCTCCCCGTGACTATGTCACTAAACCCGCCACCCGACCACTGACCCCCCCGGAGACTATGTCCCCAAACCTGACACCTGACCTCCCCCCCCACCCCCCGAGACTATGTCCGCAAAACGCCACCCGACCATGCCGACTCCCCCAAGAGACTCTGTCCCCAAACGCACCCACCCGACTCCCGACCCCCCCGAGACTATGTCCCAAACCCGCCACCCGACCCCCGACCCCCCCGAGACTATGTCCCCAAATTCGCCACGCGACCCCGACCCACCCCGAGACTATGTCCCCAAACCCGCCAGCCGACTCCCGAACCCCCCCGATCCCCCCGAGACTATGTCCCCAAACACGCCACCCGACCTCCGACCCACCGCGAGACTATGTCCCCAAACCCGCCACCCTACCCCCGACACACCCGACCCCCCCGAGACTATGTCCCTAATCCCGCCACCCGACCACCGACCTCCCCGACCCACTCTGCGACTATGTCCCCAAACCCGCCACCCGACCCCCCGACTCCCCCGAGACTAAGTCCCCAAACCCGCCACCCCGACCCCCGACCCACCCCGAGACTATTTCCGCAAACCCGCTTCCGACCCCCGACCCCCCTCGAGACTATGTTCCCAAACCCGCCACCCGACCCCCGACCCCCCAAGACTATGTCCCCAAACTCGCCAACTGACCCCCGACCACCCCGAACCCCCCGAGACTATGTCCCCAAACCCGCCACCTGACCCCCGACCCCCCCAAGACTATGTCCCGAATCCCGGCACCCGACCCTCGACCACACCGACCTTCCCGAGACTATGTCCCCACAACCCGCCACCCGACCCCCGACACCCTGACCCCCAAAGAGACTATGTCCCCAAACCCGCCACCCTACTCCCGACCCCCCCGAGCCCCCCCGAGACTATGTCCCCAAACCCACCACCCGACACCCCGACCGTCCCGACTCCCCCGAGACTATGTCCCCAAACCCGCCACCCGACCCCCCGACCCCCCCGACACCCACAAGACTATGTCCCCAAAACCCGTCACCTGACCTCCGACCCCCCCGACCCCCCCATGAGACTCTGTCCCTAAACACGCCGCCCGACCACCGACCCCCCGAAACCCACCGTAGACTATGTCCCCAAACCTGCCATCCGACGCCCGACCCCCCCCAAGAGACTATGTGTCCCAAACCCGCCACCCGAACCCCGACCCCCCCGAGACTATGTCCCCTAAAACCGCCACCCGACCCCCCCCGACCCCCCCGAGACTATGTCCCCAAACCCGCCACGCGACCCCCGCGACAATGTCCCCAAACCCGACACCCGACCACCGACCCCCCCGACACCTACGAGAGTTTGTCCCCCAACCCGCCACCCGAACCCCAACCCCCCCCGACCCTACTGAAACTATGTCCCCAAACCCGCCACCCGAACCCCGACCCACCCCGAGACTATGTCCGCAAACACGCCACCCGACACACCCGACCCACCGCGAGACTATGTCCCCAAACCTGCCACCCGACCCCCGACAACCCCGACCCCCCCCGAGACTATGTCCCTAAACCCGCCACCCGACCACCGAACCACTCCGAGACTATGTCCCCAAACCCGCCACCCGACGTCCGACCCCCCCGACCCCCCCCGAGACTAAGTCCCCAAACCCGCCACCCGACCCACCCCGAGACTATGTCCCCAAACCCGCCACCCAACTCCCGACCCCCCCGAGCCCACCCCGAGACTATGTCCCCAAACCAACCACCCGACACCCGACCGTCCCGACTCCCCCGAGACTATGTGCCCAAACCCGCCACCCGACCTCCGACCCCCCCGACCCACTCTGCGACTATGTCCCCAAACCCGCCACCCGACCCCCGACTCCCCCGAGACTAAGTCCCCAAACCCGCCACGCGACCCCCCGCGACAATGTCCCCAAACCCGACACCCGACCACCGACCCCCCCCGACACCTACGAGAGTTTGTCCCCCAACCCGCCACCCGAACTCCGACCCACCCCCAAACCTGCACCCGACCCCCGACCCCCACGAAACTATGTCCCCAAACCCGCCACCCGACCCCCCCAAGACTATGTCCCGAATCCCGCCACCCGACCCCTGACCACACCGACCTTCCCGAGACTATGTCCCCAAACCAGCCACCCGGCCCCCGACCCCCTGACCCACCCCGAGACTATGTCCCCCAACCCGCCACCCGAACCCTGACCCCGCCGACCCCCCCGAGACTATTTCCCGAAACCCCGCCACCCGACCCCCCGGAGACTATGTCCCCTAACCCACCACCCGACCCCCGACTCCCCCCGACCCCCCACGAGACTATGTCCCCAAACCCACCACCCGACACCCGACCGTCCCGACTCCCCCGAGACTATGTCCCCAAACCCGCCACCCGACCCCCCGACCCCCCCGGCACCCACAAGAATATGTCCCCAACCCGTCACCTGACCTCCGACCCCCCCGACCCCCCCCATGAGACTCTGTCCCTAAACACGCCGCCCGACCACCGACCCCCCCGAAACCCACCGAGACTATGTCCCCAAACCTGCCATCTGACGCCCGACCCCCCCCAAGAGACTATGTGCCCAAACCCGCCACCCGAACCCCGACCCCCCCGAGACTATGTCCCCTAAACCGCCACCCGACCCCCCCCGACCCCCCGAGACTATGTCCCCAAACCCGCCACGCGACCCCCGCCACAATGTCCCCAAACCCGACACCCCGACCACCGACCCCCCCCCGACACCTACGAGAGTTTGTCCCCCAACCCGCCACCCGAACCCCGACCCCCCCCCGACCCTACTGAAACTATGTCCCCAAACCCGACCCCTGACGCCCCTGAGACTATGTCCCCAAACCCGCCACGTGACCCCCGACCCACCGCGAGACTATGTCCGCAAACACGCCACCCGACACCCGACCCACCCGCGAGACTATGTCCCTAAATCCGGCACCTGACCACCGACCCCCCCCGAGACTATGTCCCTAATCCCGCCACCCGACCACCGAACCACTCCGAGACTATGTCCCCAAACCCGCCACCCGACGTCCGACCCCCCCGACCCCCCCCGAGACTAAGTCCCCAAACCCGCCACCCGCCACCCCGACCCACCCCGAGACTATGTCCCCAAACCCGCCACCCGACACCCAAACACCTCAACCCCCACGAGACTATGTGCCCAAACCCGCCACTTGACCCCCAACACACCCCGAGACTATGTCCCCAAACCTGCCACCTGACCCTCCCAGAGATTATGTCCCCAAACTTGCCACCCGACCCCCGACCCACCCCGAGACTATGTCCCCAAACCCCACACCCGACCCCTGTCCCCCCCGCCCCTCTGAGACTATGTTTGCAAACCCGCCACCCGACCCCGCCGACCCTCCCAAGAGACTCTGTCCCCAAAGCCGCCAACCGACCCCCGACACCCCCGAGACTATGTCCCCAAACCCGCCACCCGACCTCCGACCCCCCCGAACCCCCCCGAGAATATGTCCCCAAACTCGCCACCCGACGCCTGACCCCCCCCAGAATGTTTCCGCAAACCCGCCACGCAACCCCCGACCCCCCCGGGACTATGTCCCCAAACCCGCCACCCCGACCCCCGACTCCACCGACCCCCCCGAGATTACGTCCCCAAACCCGACACCCGACGCCCGACTCCCCCGGGACTATGTCCCGAAAACCGCCACCCATGCCCCGACCCCCCCCGTGATTATGTCCCCAAACCCACCACCCGACCCCTGACCCACCCCCAGACTGTCCCCAAACCTGCCACCCCGACCCCACCGACCCCCACGAAACTATGTCCCCAAACCCGCCACCCTCGAACACCGAGCCCCCCGACCCTTCCCCAAGACGATGTCCGCAAAAGCGCCTCCCGAATCCCGACTCTCCCCGACCACCCCGGGATTATGTCCCCAAACCCGCCACCCGACGCCCGACTCCCCCGAGACTATGTCCCGAAATCCGCCACCCGACCCCCCCGACCCACCCCGAGATTATGTCCCCAAACCCGCCACCCGAACTCCGACCCACCCCCCAAACCTGCCACCCGACCCCCGACCCCCACGAAACTATGTCCCCAAACCCGCCACCCGACCCCCCAAGACTATGTCCCGAATCCCGCCACCCGACCCCTGACCACACCGACCTTCCCGAGACTATGTCCCCAAACCAGCCACCCGGCCCCCGACCCCCTGACCACCCCGAGACTATGTCCCCCAACCCGCCACCCGATACCCTGACCCCGCCGACCCCCCGAGACTATTTCCCGAAACCCGCCACCCGACCCCCCCCCGAGACTATGTCCCCTAACCCACCACCCGACCCCCGACTCCCCCGACCCCCCACGAGACTATGTCCCAAACCTGCCACCACGACCCCCCGACACCCCGAGACTTTGTCCCCAAACCTGCCACCCGACCCACCCCGAATAGTATGTCCCCAAACCCGCCACCCCGAACCCGACCGACCCCGACACCCCGAGACTCTGTCCACAAACCCGCCACCCGACACCCGACCCCCCAATCCCCCCGGGACTATGACTTTAAACCCGCCACCCGACCACCGACCCCCCGACCCACCCCGAGTCCATTTTCGCAAACCTGCCTCCCGACCCCCGACCCCCCCCCGAGACTATGTCCCCATACACGCCACCCGAACCCCGACCACCCCAAGACTATGTGCCCAATCCCGCCACCCGACCCCCGACCACCCCGAACCCCCCCGAGACTATGTCCCCAAACCCGCCACCCGACCCCCGACCCCCCCAAGACTATGTCCCGAATCCCTGCACCCGACCCCCGACCACACCGACCTTCCCGAGACTATGTCCCCCACACCCGCCACCCGACACCCTGACACCCACGAGACTATGTCCCCAGACCCGCCACCCCGCCCCACAACCACCCCGACCCACCCGAGACTATTTCCCCCAACCCGCCACCCAACCACCCGACCCCCCCGACACCCCTAAGACTATGTCCCCAAACACCGCCACCCGACCTCCAACCCCCCCGACCCCCGCACGAGACTCTGTCCCTAAACACGCCGCCCGACCACCGACCTCCCCGAAACCCACCGAGACTATGTCCCCAAACCTGCCATCCGACGCCCGACCCCCCCAAGAGACTATGTGCACAAACCCGCCACCGAACCCCGACCCCGCCGAGACTATGTCCCAAACCTGCCACCTGAAGCCCGACCCACCCGACCTCCCCGTGACTATGTCACTAAACCCGCCACCCGACCACTGACCCCCCCGGAGACTATGTCCCCAAACCTGACACCTGACCCTCCCCCCCCACCCCCCGAGACTATGTCCGCAAAACGCCACCCCGACCATAGCCGACTCCCCCAAGAGACTCTGTCCCCAAACGCACCACCCGACTCCCGACCCCCCGAGACTATGTCCCAAACCCGCCCACCCGACCCCCGACCCCCCCGAGACTATGTCCCCAAATTCGCCACGCGACCCCGACCCACCCCGAGACTATGTCCCCAAACCCGCCAGCCGACTCCCGAACCCCCCCGATCCCCCCGAGACTATGTCCCCAAACACGCCACCCGACCTCCGACCCACCGCGAGACTATGTCCCCAAACCCGCCACCCTACCCCCGACACACCCGACCCCCCCGAGACTATGTCCCTAATCCCGCCACCACCGACCACCGACCTCCCCGACCCACTCTGCGACTATGTCCCCAAACCCGCCACCCGACCCCCGACTCCCCCGAGACTAAGTCCCCAAACCCGCCACCCGACCCCCGACCCACCCCGAGACTATTTCCCGCAAACCCGCTTCCGACCCCCGACCCCCCCTCGAGACTATGTTCCCAAACCCGCCACCCCGACCCCCGACCCCCCAAGACTATGTCCCCAAACTCGCCAACTGACCCCCGACCACCCCGAACCCCCCGAGACTATGTCCCCAAACCCGCCACCTGACCCCCGACCCCCCCAAGACTATGTCCCGAATCCCGGCACCCGACCCTCGACCACACCGACCTTCCCGAGACTATGTCCCCACACCGCCCCACCCCGACCCCCGACACCCTGACCCCCAAAGAGACTATGTCCCCAAACCCGCCACCCTACTCCCGACCCCCCCCGAGCCCCCCCGAGACTATGTCCCCAAACCCACCACCCGACACCCGACCGTCCCGACTCCCCCGAGACTATGTCCCCAAACCCGCCACCCGACCCCCGACCCCCCCGACACCCACAAGACTATGTCCCCAAACCCGTCACCTGACCTCCGACCCCCCCGACCCCCCCCATGAGACTCTGTCCCTAAACACGCCGCCCGACCACCGTG
>JANJGN010001897.1:0-12500 GCA_026770705.1 Isurus oxyrinchus
ACCTTGCCCTATCGGAGGGGGTATTGACCCTCTCACTCACCCGTTCCAGTTACACACACACACACACACCGGGCATCCCCTTCCCCTATCGGAGAGGGGATTAACCCTCTCACCCACCCCCTCCCAGTTACACACACACACACACACACACCGTGCAGCCCCTTCCCCTATTGGAGGAGGGATTAACCCTCTCACCCACCTCCTCCCAGTTACACACACACACACACACACCGGGCAGCCCCTTCCCCTATTGGAGTGGGGGGGATTAACCGTCTGACCCACCCCCTCCCAGTTGCACACACACACACCGGGCAGCCCCTTCCCCTATCGGAGGGGGGGGATTAACCCTCTCACCCACCTCCTCCCAGTTACACGCACACTCACACAGCGGGCAGCCCCTTCCCCTATAGGAGGGAGGGGGATTAACCGTCTCACCCACCCCCTCCCAGTTACACACACACACACCGGGCAGCCCCTTCCCCTATCGGAGGGGGGGGATTAACCCTGTCACCCACCCCCTCCCAGTTACACACACAGACACACCGGGCAGCCCCTTCCCTTATCGGAAGGGGAATTAACCCTCTCACCCACCCCCTCCCAGTTACACACACACACACACACACACCGTGCAGCCCCTTCTCCTATCGGAGAGGGGTGGGTTAACCCTTTCACCCACCTGCTCCCAGTTACACACACACACACATCGGGCAGCCCCTTCCCCTATCGGATGGGGTATTAACCCTCTCACACACCCCCCTCCCAGTTACACACACACACACATCGGGCAGCCCCTTCCCCTATCGGATGGGGTATTAACCCTCTCACCCACCCCCTCCCAGTTACACACACACACACACCGGGCAGCCCCTTTCCCTATTGGATGGGGGATTGACCCTCTCACCCACCTCCTCCCAGTTACACACACACACACACACACACACAAACCGGGCACACCTTCCCCTATCGGAGGGGGTATTGACCCTCTCACTCACCACGTTCCATTTACACACACACACACACACCGGGCAGCCCCTTCCCCTATCGGAGAGGGGATTAACCCTCTCACCCACCTCCTCCCAGTTACAAACACATACACACACCGGGCAGCATCTTCCCCTATCGGAGGGGGATTAACCGTCTCACCCACCCCACTCCCAGTTGCACACACACACACCGGGCAGCCCCTTCCCCTATCGGAGAGGGGATTAACCCTCTCACCCACCTCCTCCCAGTTACACACACACACACACACACACACACACACACCGCACAGCCCTTCCCCTATCGGAGGAGGGATTAACCCTCTCACCCACCCCCCTCCCAGTTACACACACACACAAACACCGGGCAGCCCCTTCCCCTATCGGAGGAGGGATTAACCCTCTCACCCACCTCCTCCCAGTTACACACACACACATCGGGCAGCCCCTTCCCCTATTGGAGGGGGGGGGATTAACCGTCTCACCCACCCCCTCCCAGTTGCACACCACACACACACCGGGCTGCCCCTTCCCCTATCGGAGGGGGGGGGATTAACCCTCTCACCCACCTCCTCCCAGTTACACACACACACACACACAGCGGGCAGCCCCTTCCCCTATAGGAGGGAGGGGGATTAACCGTCTCACCCACCCCCTCCCAGTTACACGCACACACACACACCGGGCAGCCCCTTCCCCTATCGGAGGGGGGGCATTAACCCTCTCACCCACCTCCTCCCAGTTACACACACACACACCGGGCAGCCCCTTCCCCTATCGGAGGAGGGATTAACCCTCTCACCCACCTCCTCCCAGTTACACACACACACACCGGCAGCCCCTTCCCCTATCAGAGAGGGGATTAACCCTCTCACCCACCTCCTCTCAGTTACACACACACACACTGGGCAGCCCCTTCCCCTATCGGAGGGGGGATTAACCCTCTCACCCACCCCCTCCCAGTTGCACACACACACACACATCGGGCAGCCCCTTCCCCTATCGGAAGGGGGGGGATTAACCCTCTCACCCACCCACCTCCCAGTTACACACACACACACACACACACCGGCAGCCCCTTCCCCTATCGGAGAGGGGATTAACCCTCTCACCCACCTCCTCCCAGTTACACACACATACACACACCGGGCAGCATCTTCCCCCTATCGGAAGGGGGGGATTAACCCTCTCACCCACCACCTCCCAGTTACACACACACACACACACACACACACACCGGCAGCCCCTTCCCCTATCGGAGAGGGATTTACCCTCTCACCCACCACCTCCCAGTTACACACACACACACACACACACACACACACACACACACACACACACACACACACACACACACACACACACACACACACACACACACACACACACACACACACACACACCACACACACACACACACACCGTGCAGCCCCTTCCCCTATCGGAGGAGGGATTAACCCTCTCACCACCCCCTCCCAGTTACACACACACACACACACACACCGTTGCAGCCCCTTCCCCTATTGGAGGAGGGATTAACCCTCTCACCCACCTCCTCCCAGTTACACGCACACTCACACAGCGGGCAGCCCCTTCCCCTATAGGAGGGAGGGGGATTAACCGTCTCACCCACCCCCTCCCAGTTACACACACACACACCGGGCAGCCCCTTCCCCTATCGGAGGGGGGGGATTAACCCTGTCACCCACCCCCTCCCAGTTACACACACAGACACACCGGGCAGCCCCCTTCCCTTATCGGAAGGGGAATTAACCCTCTCACCCACCCCCTCCCAGTTACACACACACACACACACACACCGTGCAGCCCCTTTTCCTATCGGAGAGGGGTGGGTTAACCCTTTCACCCACCTGCTCCCAGTTACACACACACACACATCGGGCAGCCCCTTCCCCTATCGGATGGGGTATTAACCCTCTCACACACCCCTCCCAGTTACACACACACACACACCGGGCAGCCCCTTTCTCTATTGGATGGGGGATTGACCCTCTCACCCACCCCCTCCCAGTTACACACGCACACACACACACACACACACAAACCGGGCAGCACCTTCCCCTATCGGAGGGGGTATTGACCCTCTCACTCACCACGTTCCATTTACACACACACACACACACCGGGCAGCCCCTTCCCCTATCGGAGGGGGGATTAAATCTCTCAACCACCTCCTCCCAGTTACACACACATACACACACCGGGCAGCCCCTTCCCCTATCGGAGGGGGGATTAACCCTCTCACCCACCTCCTCCCAGTTACACACACACACACACACCGGGCAGCCCCTTCCCCTATCGGAGGGGGGATTAACCGTCTCACCCACCCCCTCCCAGTTGCACACACACACACCGGGCAGCCCCTTCCCCTATCGGAGAGGGGATTAACCCTCTCACCCACCTCCTCCCAGTTACACACACACACACACACACACACACACACACACCGCACAGCCCCTTCCCCGATCGGAGGAGGGATTAACCCTCTCACCCACCCCCTCCCAGTTACACGCACACACAAACACCGGGCAGCCCCTTCCCCTATCGGAGGAGGGATTAATCCTCTCACCCACCTCCTCCCAGTTACACACACACACACATCGGGCAGCCCCTTCCCCTATAGGAGGGGAGGGGGATTAACCGTCTCACGCACCCCTCCCAGTTGCACACACACACACACCGGGCAGCCCCTTCCCCTATCGGAGGGGGGGGATTAACCCTCTCACCCACCTCCTCCCAGTTACACACACACACACACAGCGGGCAGCCCCTTCCCCTATAGGAGGGAGGGGGATTAACCGTCTCACCCACCCCCTCCCAGTTACACGCACACACACACACCGGGCAGCCCCTTCCCCTATCGGAGGGGGGGGATTAACCCTCTCACCCACCTCCTCCCAGTTACAACACACACACACCGGGCAGCCCCTTCCCCTATCGGAGGAGGGATTAACCCTCTCACCCACCTCCTCCCAGTTACACACACACACACCGGCAGCCCCTTCCCCTATCAGAGAGGGGATTAACCCTCTCACCCACCTCCTCTCAGTTACACACACACACACTGGGCAGCCCCTTCCCCTATCGGAGGGGGGATTAACCCTCTCACCCACCCCCCTCCCAGTTGCACACACGCACACACATCGGGCAGCCCCTTCCCTATCGGAGGGGGGGGGATTAACCCTCTCACCCACCCCCTCCAGTTACACACACACACACACATCGGGCAGCCCTTCCCCTATCGGAGGGGGGGGGATTAACCCTCTCACCCACCACCTCCCAGTTACACACACACACACACACACACCGGCAGCCCCTTCCCCTATCGAGAGGGGATTAACCCTCTCACCCACCTCCTCCCAGTTACACACACATACACACACCGGGCAGCCACTTCCCATATCGGAGGGGGGATTAACCGTCTCACCCACCCCCTCCCAGTTGCACACACACACACCGGGCAGCCCCTTCCCCTATCGGAGAGGGGATTAACCCTCTCACCCACCTCCTCCCAGTTACACACACACACACACACACACACACACACACACCGGGCAGCCCTTCCCCTATCGGAAGAGGGATTAACCCTCTCACCCACCCCCCTCCCAGTTACACACACACACACACACACACACACACACACACACACAAACACCGGGCAGCCCCTTCCCCTATCGGAGGAGGGATTAACCCTCTCACCCACCCCCTCCCAGTTACACACACACACACACCGGGCAGCCCCTTCCCCCTGTCGGAGGGGGGTGGGTAGTAACCCTCTCACCAACCTCTTCCCAATGACACAAACATACACTGGGCAGCCCCTTCTCCTATCGTAGGTGGGGTGGATTAACCCTCTCACCCAGCCCCTCCCAGTTACACACACACACACACACCGGGCAGCCCCTTCCCATATCGGAGTGGGGGGATTAACCCTCTCACCCACCCCTCCCAGTTACACACACACACACCGGGCAGCCCCTTCCCATATCGGAGAGGGTGGGGTTAACCCTTTCACCCACCTCCTCCCAGTTACACGCACACAACGGGCAGCCCCTTCCCCTATCGGAGGGCGGGGATTAACCCTCTCACCCACCTCCTCCCAGTTACACACACACACACACACCGGGCAGCCCCTTCCCCTATCGGAGGTGGATTAACCCTCTCACCCACCCCCTCCCAGTTACACACACACACACACCGGGCAGCCCCTTCCCATATCGGAGGGGGGGATTAACCCTATCACCCACCCCCTCCCAGTTACACACACACACACACACCGGGCAGCCCCTTCCCTTATCGGAGGGGGGATTAACCCTCTCACCCACCCCCTCCCAGTTACACACACACACACACCGGGCAGCCCCTTCCCTTATCGGAGGGGGGATTAACCCTCTCACCCACCCCCTCCCAGTTACACACACACACACCGGGCAGCCCCTTCCCCTATCGGAGGGGGGGGATTAACGCTCTCACCCACCCCCTCCCAGTTACACACACACACACACCGGGCAGCCCCTTCCTTTATCGGAAGGGGGATTTACCCTCTCACCCACCCCCTCCCAGTTACCCACACACACACACACCGTGCAGCCCCTTCTCCTATCGGAGAGGGGTGGGTTAACCCTTTCACCCACCTCATCCCAGTTACACACACACACACATCGGGCAGCCCCTTCCCCTATCGGATGGGGTATTAACCCTCTCACCCACCTCCTCCCAGTTACACACACACACACACCGGGCAGCCCCTTTCCCTATTGGATGGGGGATTGACCCTCTCACCCACCTCCTCCCAGTTACACACACACACACACACACACACACACACAACCGGGCAGCACCTTCCCCTATCGGAGGGGGTATTGACCCTCTCACTCACCACGTTCCATTTACACACACACACACACACCGGGCAGCCCCTTCCCCTATCGGAGAGGGGATTAACCCTCTCACCCACCTCCTCCCAGTGACACACACATACACACACCGGGCAGCATCTTCCCCTATCGGAGGGGGGATTTTACCGTCTCACCCACCCCCCTCCCAGTTGCACACACACACACCGGGCAGCCCTTCCCCTATCGGAGAGAGGATTAACCCTCTCATCCACCTCCTCCCAGTTACACACACCACACACACACACACACACACACACACACCACACACACACCACACACACACACACACACCGCGCAGCCCCTTCCCCTATCGGAGAGGGGATTAACCCTCTCACCCACCCCCTCCCAGTTACACACACACACAAAACACCGGGCAGCCCCTTCCCCTATCGGAGGAGGGATTAACCCTGTCACCCACCTCCTCCCAGTTACACACACACACACACATCGGGCAGCCCCTTCCCCTATTGGAGGGGGGGGATTAACCGTCTCACCCACCCCCCTCCCAGTTGCACACACACACACACCGGGCAGCCCCTTCCCCTATCGGAGGGGGGGGATTAACCCTCTCACCCACCTCCTCCCAGTTACACACACACACACACCACAGCGGGCAGCCCCTTCCCCTATAGGAGGGAGGGGGATAAACCGTCTCACCCACCCCCTCCCAGTTACACGCACACACACACACCGGGCAGCCCCTTCCCCTATCGGAGGGGGGGGATTAACCCTCTCACCCACCTCCTCCCAGTTACACACACACACACCGGGCAGCCCCTTCCCCTATCGGAGGAGGGATTAACCCTCTCACCCACCTCCTCCCAGTTACACACACACACATCGGCAGCCCCTTCCCCTATCAGAGAGGGGATTAACCCTCTCACCCACCTCCTCTCAGTTACACACACACACACTGGGCAGCCCCTTCCCCTATCGGAGGGGGGGATTAACCCTCTCACCCACCACCTCCCAGTTACACACACACACACACACACACACACACACACCGGGCAGCCCCTTCCCCTATCGGAGGAGGGGATTAACCCTCTCACCCACCCCCTTCCTGTGACACACACACATACCGGGCAGCCCCTTCCCCTATCGGAGGAGGGGATTAACCCTCTCACCCACCTCCTCCCAGTTACACACACACACATCGGGCAGCCCCCTTCCCCTATCGGATGGGGTATTAACCCTCTCACCCACCCCCTCCCAGTTACACACACACACACACCGGGCAGCCCCTTTCCCTATTGGATGGGGGATTGACCCTCTCACCCACCTCCTCCCAGTTACACACACACACACACACACACACAAACCGGGCACACCTTCCCCTATCGGAGGGGGTATTGACCCTCTCACTCACCACGTTCCATTTACACACACACACACACACCGGGCAGCCCCTTCCCCTATCGGAGAGGGGATTAACCCTCTCACCCACCTCCTCCCCAGTTACACACACATACACACACCGGGCAGCATCTTCCCCTATCGGAGGGGGGATTAAACCGTCTCACCCACCCCACTCCCAGTTGCACACACACACACGCGGCAGCCCCTTCCCCTATCGGAGAGGGGATTAACCCTCTCACCCACCTCCTCCCAGTTACACACACACACACACACACACACACACACACCGCACAGCCCCTTCCCCTATCGGAGGAGGGATTAACCCTCTCCACCCACCCCCTCCCAGTTTACACACACACACAAACACCGGGCAGCCCTTCCCCTATCGGAGGAGGGATTAACCCTCTCACCCACCTCCTCCCAGTTACACACACACACATCGGGCAGCCCCCTTCCCCTATTGGAGGGGGGGGGATTAACCGTCTCACCCACCCCCTCCCAGTTGCACACACACACACACCGGGCTGCCCTTCCCCTATCGGAGGGGGGGGATAACCCTCTCACCCACCTCCTCCCAGTTACACACACACACACACACAGCGGGCAGCCCCTTCCCCTATAGGAGGGAGGGGGATTAACCGTCTCACCCACCCCCTCCCAGTTACACGCACACACACACACCGGGCAGCCCCTTCCCCTATCGGAGGGGGGGCATTAACCCTCTCACCCACCTCCTCCCAGTTACACACACACACACCGGGCAGCCCCTTCCCCTATCGGAGGAGGGATTAACCTCTCACCCACCTCCTCCCAGTTACACACACACACACCGGCAGCCCCTTCCCCTATCAGAGAGGGGATTAACCCTCTCACCCACTCTCCTCTCAGTTACACACACACACACTGGGCAGCCCCTTCCCCTATCGGAGGGGGGATTAACCCTCTCACCCACCCCCTCCCAGTTGCACACACACACACACATCGGGCAGGCCCCTTCCCCTATCGGAAGGGGGGGATTAACCCTCTCACCCACCACCTCCCAGTTACACACACACAACACACACACACCGGCAGCCCCTTCCCCTATCGGAGAGGGGGATTAACCCTCTCACCCACCTCCTCCCAGTTACACACACATACACACACCGGGCAGCATCTTCCCTATCGGAAGGGGGGGGATTAACCCTCTCACCCACCACCTCCCAGTTACACACACACACACACACACCCGGCAGCCCCTTCCCCTATCGGAGAGGGGATTAACCCTCTCACCCACCACCTCCCAGTTACACACACACACACACACACACACACACACACACACACACACACACACACACACACACACACACACACACACACACACACACACACACACACACACACACACACACACACACCGTGCAGCCCCTTCCCCTATCGGAGGAGGGATTAACCCTCTCACCCACCCCCTCCCAGTTACACACACACACACACACACACCGTGCAGCCCCTTCCCCTATTGGAGGAGGGATTAACCCTCTCACCCACCTCCTCCCAGTTACACGCACACTCACACCAGCGGGCAGCCCCTTCCCCTATAGGAGGGAGGGGGATTAACCGTCTCACCCACCCCCTCCCAGTTACACACACACACACCGGGCAGCCCCTTCCCCTATCGGAGGGGGGGATTAACCCTGTCACCCACCCCCTCCCAGTTACACACACAGACACACCGGGCAGCCCCTTCCCTTATCGGAAGGGGAATTAACCCTCTCACCCACCCCCTCCCAGTTACACACACACACACACACACACCGTGCAGCCCCTTTTCCTATCGGAGAGGGGTGGGTTAACCCTTTCACCCACCTTGCTCCCAGTTACACACACACACACATCGGGCAGCCCCTTCCCCTATCGGATGGGGTATTAACCCTCTCACACACCCCCTCCCAGTTACACACACACACACACCGGGCAGCCCCTTTCTCTATTGGATGGGGATTGACCCTCTCACCCACCCCCTCCCAGTTACACACACACACACACACACACACACACAAACCGGGCAGCACCTTCCCCTATCGGAGGGGGTATTGACCCTCTCACTCACCACGTTCCATTTACACACACACACACACACCGGGCAGCCCCCTTCCCCTATCGGAGGGGGGGATTAAATCTCTCAACCACCTCCTCCAGTTACACACACATACACACACCGGGCAGCCCCTTCCCCTATCGGAGGGGGGATTAACCCTCTCACCCACCTCCTCCCAGTTACACACACACACACACACCGGGCAGCCCCTTCCCCTATCGGAGGGGGGATTAACCGTCTCACCCACCCCCTCCCAGTTGCACACACACACACCGGGCAGCCCCTTCCCCTATCGGAGAGGGATTAACCCTCTCACCCACCTCCTCCCAGTTACACACACACACACACACACACACACACACACACCGCACAGCCCCTTCCCCGATCGGAGGAGGGATTAACCCTCTCACCCACCCCCTCCCAGTTACACGCACACACAAACACCGGGCAGCCCCTTCCCCTATCGGAGGAGGGATTAATCCTCTCACCCACCTCCTCCCAGTTACACACACACACACATCGGGCAGCCCCTTCCCCTATAGGAGGGGAGGGGGATTAACCGTCTCACGCACCCCTCCCAGTTGCACACACACACACACCGGGCAGCCCCTTCCCCTATCGGAGGGGGGGGATTAACCCTCTCACCCACCTCCTCCCAGTTACACACACACACACACAGCGGGCAGCCCCTTCCCCTATAGGAGGGAGGGGGATTAACCGTCTCACCCACCCCCTCCCAGTTACACGCACACACACACACCGGGCAGCCCCTTCCCCTATCGGAGGGGGGGGATTAACCCTCTCACCCACCTCCTCCCAGTTACACACACACACACCGGGCAGCCCCTTCCCCTATCGGAGGAGGGATTAACCCTCTCACCCACCTCCTCCCAGTTACACACACACACACCGGCAGCCCCTTCCCCTATCAGAGAGGGGATTAACCCCTCTCACCCACCTCCTCTCAGTTACACACACACACACTGGGCAGCCCCTTCCCCTATCGGAGGGGGGATTAACCCTCTACACCCACCCCTCCCAGTTGCACACACGCACACACATCGGGCAGCCCCTTCCCTATCGGAGGGGGGGGGATTAACCCTCTCACCCACCCCCTCCCAGTTTACACACACACACACACATCGGGCAGCCCCTTCCCCTATCGGAGGGGGGGGGGATTAACCCTCTCACCCACCACCTCCCAGTTACACACACACACACACACACACCGGCAGCCCCTTCCCCTATCGGAGAGGGGATTAACCCTCTCACCCACCTCCTCCCAGTTACACACACATACACACACCGGGCAGCCCACTTCCCATATCGGAGGGGGGATTAACCGTCTCACCCACCCCCTCCCAGTTGCACACACACACACCGGGCAGCCCCTTCCCCTATCGGAGAGGGGATTAACCCTCTCACCCACCTCCTCCAGTTACACACACACACACACACACACACACACACACACCGGGCAGCCCCTTCCCCTATCGGAAGAGGGATTAACCCTCTCACCCACCCCCTCCCAGTTACACACACACACACACACACACACACACAACACACACACACACAAACACCGGGCAGCCCCTTCCCCTATCGGAGGAGGGATTAACCTCTCACCCACCCCCTCCCAGTTACACACACACACACACCGGGCAGCCCCTTCCCCTGTCGGAGGGGGGTGGTAGTAACCCTCTCACCAACCTCTTCCCAATGACACAAACATACACTGGGCAGCCCCTTCTCCTATCGTAGGTGGGGTGGATTAACCCTCTCACCCAGCCCCTCCCAGTTACACACACACACACACACCGGGCAGCCCCTTCCCATATCGGGAGTGGGGGGGATTAACCCTCTCACCCACCCCCTCCCAGTTACACACACACACACCGGGCAGCCCCTTCCCATATCGGAGAGGGTGGGGTTAACCCTTTCACCCACCTCCTCCCAGTTACACGCACACAACGGGCAGCCCCTTCCCCTATCGGAGGGCGGGATTAACCCTCTCACCCACCTCCTCCCAGTTACACACACACACACACACCGGGCAGCCCCTTCCCCTATCGGAGGGTGGATTAACCCTCTCACCCACCCCCTCCCCAGTTACACACACACACACACCGGGCAGCCCCTTCCCATATCGGAGGGGGGGATTAACCCTATCACCCACCCCCTCCCAGTTACACACACACACACACACCGGGCAGCCCCTTCCCTTATCGGAGGGGGGATTAACCCTCTCCACCCACCCCCTCCCAGTTACACACACACACACATCCGGGCAGCCCCTTCCCTTATCGGAGGGGGGATTAACCCTCTCACCCACCCCCTCCCAGTTACACACACACACACCGGGCAGCCCCTTCCCCTATCGGAGGGGGGGGATTAACGCTCTCACCCACCCCCTCCCAGTTACACACACACACACACACCGGGCAGCCCCTTCCTTTATCGGAAGGGGGATTTACCCTCTCACCCACCCCTCCCAGTTACCCACACACACACACACCGTGCAGCCCCTTCTCCTATCGGAGAGGGGTGGGTTAACCCTTGTCACCCACCTCATCCCAGTTACACACACACACACATCGGGCAGCCCCTTCCCCTATCGGATGGGGTATTAACCCTCTCACCCACCTCCTCCCAGTTACACACACACAACACACCGGGCAGCCCCTTTCCCTATTGGATGGGGGATTGACCCTCTCACCCACCTCCTCCCAGTTACACACACACACACACACACACACACACACAAACCGGGCAGCACCTTCCCCTATCGGAGGGGGTATTGACCCTCTCACTCACCACGTTCCATTTACACACACACACACACACCGGGCAGCCCCTTCCCCTATCGGAGAGGGGATTAACCCTCTCACCCACCCTCCTCCCAGTGACACACACATACACACACCGGGCAGCATCTTCCCCTATCGGAGGGGGGATTTACCGTCTCACCCACCCCCCCTCCCAGTTGCACACACACACACCGGGCAGCCCTTCCCCTATCGGAGAGAGGATTAACCCTCTCATCCACCTCCTCCCAGTTACACACACACACACACACACACACACACACACACACACACACACACACACACACACACACACACACCGCGCAGCCCCTTCCCCTATCGGAGAGGGGATTAACCC